>CM042090.1:7770842-8038342 GCA_023512835.1 Taxillus chinensis | reverse complement strand
AACCATACACAATCTTGCAACCTACAACGCCATCACTCCTGATACGGGGGGTGCTCGCTAGAAGACACAAACACAAAAACGAAAACGGAAACAGAGGAGTGGATGGCTGCTGCCTGGTGGCTAGCTATATATCATAACAGGCATTAACAGTCATGAAGGATTCACAAAGTTCTTCATTTCCTCCATAAGGCAATAGAAGTGGTCATTGTTTGGCAAGAAATAGAACCCAATTGTGGCCTCCTTTAGGAACAGAAGCTTCACATCTTGCCCTGCTCTCTCCAGCCCTTCTACATACGACAACTGCCAATCCTTAACAAGGTCCAACCCAGCCACAACAACCAAACTCTTGGGAAACTTATCGAGTCCCTCCAGTTTCTTGCCTTTGGGGCCAAACGGGTTGCAAGCCGGATGGTCCCGGTCCTCCCCCTCCGGCAAAAAAGCCCGCCAATACCAATCCCGGTCCTGGACCGTAACAAAGTACTTCCCATCGAATCGTTTCTCGGACTCCGTCCTCTCTTGCCCCCCAAACATGGGATGGAGGAGGATGTTGCCGAGTACATCCACGCCGGACTCAGCCGCCCGGACGGCGACATGGTGGGCGATGTTCCCGCCGGAGCTGTCTCCGGCCAGGTACACGTGAACCTTCTTGTCCTTGCTCTGAAGCCACGGCCGTGACTTGACCCACTTCAAAGCTTCCCACCCATCGTCGTACGCGCACGGGTAACGGAACTCCGGCGACCGGCGGTAGTTGACGGAGACGACGGCTGCCTCGCAGATTCCGACGAGGCGGCGGCAAAACGTGTCGTAGATGGCGCTGTTGGCGGAGGAGTGGGCGAAGCTCCCGCCGTGGAAGAAGATTATGACGGGCACGATTCGGTCGTCGGCGCTCAGGGGCTTGTGGAGGTCGACAACGCCCCTGTAATTGGCCTCGTGTTGTTGGGTAGTGGGTGCTGGCTGGTAGACGCGATTGAGGAGGCCGGTGGCCTTGTCGACCACGTCGAAGGAGAACACGCCGTCCACCGGGATCGTGTTGGCGGGGACCTTCCGTTCGAGGAACTCCGCCAGCTCCCGGTCGAAGGTGCCGTCCGGCCGCCGCAGGAGGTTGTAGGCCAACTTAAAGTTGGAGATGAGCACCCATGTGTTGAGCGGCACCACCCGCTGCCCCAAAACAACAAACACCAGTTAGTTTTTTGTCAAATAAAAAAAAAAAGCCAAACTCCAAACCTCGGGTTATCTCACAAATTTGCTCAACCAAAATTTGTAATTTTATTTGAAACAATGAACCAAGTAGACTCTGACTAACAACAGCAGCAGCAGAAGCCAAAAATAAAAAATAAAAAATTGGCGTATGCACCTTGCTGTCGTTGGTGTCAATTTCATTGCTAGCCGCCATGAAGCTTTATTGATTGCAAGATGCTTTAGGCCTCCAATTGTCTACAGAGCAGGAGTAATCTTTACACAATTGTACTGCAACCCATCATAATTATTAATAGCAACGCTAGAGTATTTGGATTACTCGGGTTCTGGATTTGATTAGGCACACAGAGGTTCTGGAGAGATCGAATACGTCACAGACTCACAGAGAGAGAAAGAGAGAAAGAGAGCCAGAGAGAGAGAGCAGCCGCGCACGGGAGAGAAAGTGGGGAGTCAAACACTAAAGTAAAGTAAGCAAGCCATGAATTGGTGTGGTGGACGGAAGCCAGAGAGACACGACAAACCGGGGCGCTCGGAAAGAACTGTATGTGGGTCCCATACATTTATATACATACGGCTAATGATAATTTTGTTTTTAAAATCAGTTATCTACCTCGTACGAACCAAAAACAAAAATAAATAAATAAATGAAGTAAAATTTGGTATTAGCTTTTACGTAGAGGTTTTCGATTGTAAAATACCAAATGGAGGTCACGTAAGGATCATTGAAGAGTTTGATTTGATTCGTGATGCTCGAGGGCGTACAATTTGTATGAGCCTCCCGAAAAGAGTTGAGTTATAGAAGTATGTATCCTTCGAAAGTCGACTTTGGTAGGCAATCCAAACTTGAAGGTTAGATATTGAGAGGGCGTTTGAGTTGGAGGAAGTTGGCATAGGTGGGAAGAATCTAAATATTAGAAGCACTCCAGGTCGGAAATGGGTATATCGGGTTATTTGCGTCGGATTTTATGCAAATATTACCCAAGGATTAATGACTTGCGCTCGATTGGTACGGTAGGGATCAGCTTCTAAGTCACCGAGTCAAATGTCTCGTGCAATAAACATTTTATGTGCAACGCGTAACTGCGTAAGTCTCGTGTATTGTCGACTGATTAACTGCATATGATTAGAGCTTGCACAACATCAATGGTGTATCATTTAATTATACATCATCACGTCGGTTAATATGTGTGGGGCTTACGCAATAGAATTGAAAGAAGGCTTTTTCTTTTTTAGATTGAATATAAGTACGATTCTTTTTTAAATTGAATAGAAAGTATGGTTATTTGATATTTTTTATTTTTATTTTTATTTTTATTTTTTAAAATTATAATTTTTATTTTATATTTATTATTTTTTATCTCTCTTATTTATTATAATCAATCAAAAGTATACATATGTCAATAAATATAATAAAAAATATTTGAATGATGAATAGTAATGAACATTCTATCTTCAATTTTTATTTTAAATCTCTAAATTTTATACTAGACCTAATGCATTATAATGTTTATTCAAAAGTTAAAATTTTCTTTAATTTTTTTAAAAAAATATATTTTAGAGGAGCTAGTATGAATGCTCTTACACATCATGTAAGAGCACATAAAATCAAAATCGCATAAACAAAATCACAAAACAAATTTTGCATCTAAGTTTATAGAAAATTCATACCACCTATGAATTAATTTTGTTTGTTATAAAAATTCATACCAACTAGGAAAAATTAAAAACATACACACAAGGGTATATATATTCTAACTTCATGTGTGGTTGCAAATATGCAATTATTCATCACATAAATACTTCTGTGATGAAAATACTATCTGTTTCATTCGATTGTCATCTAACAATTGTGATTGTATTTGTGTTTATTGCTTTACTTTTACATATATCATAGTTATATATGTACACACACATATATCATACAAGAAATCGGGCCTTTAATAAGACATGAAATGTGTTACCATAGGATACCGTAATACTTTTTGGGGTGTTAGGTCCGCTTGGCTTATGAAAAATCCCCCATCTTTCAATAACACTTTTTAGTGTGTTATGATTTTCTATTACGGTAGATCATACAATAACGCATATTATTGTCTTATAAAACATTTTCGTAAGCTTTTTTTAAGCTTACCATAGAACTCTACGTAACACTTTTTATTGTATTACAATTATGTGTTGTCAAAAAATCATACAAGATGATCTTTTTTGTGTTACAAAAAGTAACCGACATACCATAAGCCAAACAGACTTAACACACCAAAAAGGCTTATGATATATGACACAAAAATATGACAAACCTTCTCAAATGCTTACAATTATTGATTATAATTTCATAAATACCATTACAATTCAAAAACTACCAATATTCAAAAAAACAAACCATTAACAATATTATTAATATATTTCTACATTGAGAAATAGTATTTTGGAGTGTTATAATCGAAAATAACCACCCGTGTTCAAAATATTTTACAATTATAATATAAAATTGAAAATGTTTTAAAACAAAACCCCTAATATATGCCATCTTCATTCCATGCCAAAATAAATTGCAAGCACTCCACCATTCTGCAAGAAAAAACCAATAATTATCGGTTACCAAAAATATATTAAAACGAAAAATAAATAACATGAGCAAATTATATAACTTGTCAAGTAGGAGCAAAAAAAAATTACAATTATATACTTGTAAATAAGATAGCTATAAAAATACAATATCCTAAGTCCAAAGTTGTTTTCTATCAAGTCCACATATTTTATGATGCTCTAAGTTGAATATGTTATTAATTGTAAACTATGGAATAAAACTACATTGCTCTTCTAAATTAAAGAATTGTAAGTAAACAAGAGCAAAAAGATAGTAACAAAAATGATTAACTCATACACATATAAAGACACCAAGAAGAATTTCAAGGCACCATGGGATATTCTTATGGCAAAAATAATTCCAACTTGAAAACACCTAAAGGGACATTAAAAACAAAAGAAATCAAACGTCATTACATAGAAATATTATTTATTTGGAGACCTCTTTTAAAGGAGAGGACAAGAGACAATAACACATGCTTCAAATTCCGTGATATATTAGCGCAAAAGGAATATAAGCAATTGTCTATATCACTCAACTTTCCCTTAAATGATCAAATCCTTTAAATAAGAAATTTAAGACAATCATCAATATAACCGCTTTGAATCCGTACACAAGTTTATGCTCATGAAACATCATATACAAGTTTTTTTATAAGTGAAACATCATATACAAGTAAGAGTACAAGAATAAATGGAAAATGGGCCATCATCATTTTACATATTATAGCTGTAGCTTGAAATCCTGTGTTCTTCTAATCTAGAAAAACCAAATATACAAATATATAACATGATCAGAACATAAAGATATAAGACAAAAAATAGTTTTCATAATTATGAACTAATCTAGCGAGCACCCCACTTAAATCCAGAACATATTATTGCTCGTGCGAGAGAGGACATAGAAAAGATACCCAAAAATTAGAAATGATCCTGAACATGCGGGTGTTATTATATATTGAATTGTGTTCTAAATTCTACAACTACAGGGATCAAGCCAAAAAAAAGATAACAAACCTATTAGGGAATATATTTGAACATAAGCAATGTTAGCTAACTAATCACCTTCATAAGGAGATTAAGTTGGACTAAGAATCATCACATTAAAATATTGCATGTTATCCTCCAATGATGAAGCACTAATACTAGGAGCTACACCACCAATCAAACAATATATGATAAAATAATTTCTAAACCCAAAAGTTCACAACTGAAAAAGATATTTTTCATAGATGCCATAAAATAAGCTATTTTAACAGTCATGCAGGTAGGATCGTGATCTTCATTAGCATCATGTTGCAGCAGGAGCTGCTTTCTTCAACTGCTCTATACTTTGTTGGTAATGGGAGTGATCTGCAAATGCAATATTACATTATATTATAAACAAATTAGTTACAATTTTTGTGTGCGAAGAAAAGAAGACAAGTTGTTGTGACACGCTTTTGATCACATCTAAATTCACATATCTGATTTAGAAATGCAAAAAGTTTTCCGAAATAAAATAAATAAACATGAAATCGGTGTTAGATATACCTAATAAAAAAAATTGTCTTGTTTAGACTACCTCATAGTGGGCACTTTGTCCATCCGAGGAAAACTAAAGCAGGATGCACATACAATAAATTCTTCACACAAAAGACCAATTAATGAAAGAAAAGGCAAGACAATTAAGCATGTTCTCCTCTGAAGCAAGGGCTTTACATGCAATAGCTTGTTCATAGGAAATGGTTCATCCCATTGTCAACATGTACAATACAACAAATGTAACACATTGACACCAATTTAAACATATGAAACATGAATTTGGCACCAGATTTATAATACTGGAAGTATTCTGCTAGAAGGTAGGCGTTCATGTTTGGATCATCTCCTCCAATCACAACAATCCCATCAAGATTGAGCTTCAATGTAGCTTGTTTAGCTTACTTAAACTAAAATATTCCCAGAACCCATAACGTTTAGTACTTCGCTTAACCTCAACCCATCACAACATTAATTCATTATATTTATATGTACAAGTCCTTTCCAACTAAAGGCATCTATTTTGCAGGAGACAAGAAATGAGCATAGATGAACGAAAGGAAAGACAAGAAAATGGAGAAGATAGGAGTTAAGTTTAACCTTGTTCTAGAGTTTCAATTTTGTCTCTTCCACTGCAAATCATATCAAAACTGACTTAATTTTTTTTATTTACTTAAAGAAACAGAGACTAAATCAGAGATGATAAACATATGAATTTTAATGAGTTTTCCATTAAAAAAACCAAAACTAAAAAAAAGAAAGAAAAAATAAAAAAAAACTAATTCATTCCATAACACCATCCCTAAACTAAAACTGATACAAATTCAAAAAACCAAAAGATAGTATGTTGAGGTCCAAAGGTTAACATAAAGAAAATGAAAAGCAAAACAAACCTGAACCTTAATTAGGAAAGCAATTTCAAAAAGCTGCACTCACAATAACTGTTTTGTTATTGTATTATGTTTACATTCCTTTAGTTTTTGTTTGCCTCATTTTATAGATTCCATGGGCTCGTATATGCACTCCTTACTCACAAAAATCAAATATTACCCAAAAATAGTACTAAT
The DNA here is from genome assembly GCA_023512835.1 of Taxillus chinensis. Lineage (NCBI taxonomy): Eukaryota > Viridiplantae > Streptophyta > Magnoliopsida > Santalales > Loranthaceae > Taxillus > Taxillus chinensis. Next base: position 8,031,971 of record CM042090.1, on the reverse strand, counting down.
ACAAACTCATTTCCCCTTAGAATTTAAAAAAAAAACAAAATAAGATAAGCATACATACCTATAAGTGACCCTTGATGTGAGCTAGGGTTAAATCCTTCACATTCATCACTCTCAGGACGGATTTTAGAGTCACCCCTATAATCAAAATTAATACTGATTAGTTTTTTAAAATATAAATGTATTGCAAATAGGTTTGTAGCTAGAGAGACCCCCATTCTTGAGCACTCCATTAGATAAACCATAGACATGAGTCTTAATAAGTGTTCATTAGTAGAGAGATGAACAACACAAGTGTCCGATAAACCATGGACATGAGTCTCGTAATGGACTATTCACCAGGCCCATAGATGGAGCAATTGAATTATGTGAGATACCAGAATAAGTGGTGTGATCATACACATCAACAAGCAAAGATAAATCGGACACACTCAAAAGGACAATACAAGCAACAAATATGTCATCAGACAAGAAGCAGCCGAGACGCCTTACCACCCAACAAACCATTAGTTATGCTGACAACCTCACCATAGCAGATGAAGAAATAAGCGAGAGGCGGGGCCACTGACAGATCTGAGTCTATGGACACAGGAATGAAGGCCCGAGCCCTGCGCCGTCACGAGCGAGTCGTATGAACCCTTATGCGGGAGAGGAGGCATCCCCCACTACGCCACCTTGGCGAAAGGACCGTCACGGCCGGAGAAGCCTGGAAGACCGTCGCCCGGCGTCTGTTGATGCACTGGAGGCGATTGCCGTCAAGAAATAGCCAGATCTAGAGGGCCCGATGGATTCACCCCGAGCAGCGAAGATCCTGCCGCTAGGCGAAAAGGGTGAGCGTCACAAGAGCGTTGCCGTGTTGAGGGGCCGTTGCTTGAACCAAGACCTTCCTTCAAAGGAGGCCATCGTCGAAGCCCTAGAACATATGAAGTCCTCCCGTCGTGCTGCAAAAAATAAGAAAACCTAACGCCCAAATTGTGACACCGAGAGGGAGAGAGAGAGAGAGAGAGAGAGAGAGAGAGAGAGAGAGAAGGGCAAGTAGTGTTCGTCGAAATAAGATAGAGAGTAGTGTATGACGTCAAAGTAAAGAGAGGGATTTAATTTCGGTGCGGGTAACACATTCATTTCACCCAAAATATCCCGCGCACCAAAAATATTTTGCGCCCATTCCAATCCAAGCTATGCCGGAATTTATTTTAATATCTACCTATTGTAATACATTTTCGATAATGTTATCCTTTGATGTTACCGTAGGCCTGATTTCTTGTAGTGTATATATATATCCTAAAAACAAAAGAATGCACTGTGCACAATTGCAATCACAATCATTTTGTCATAATAAATGGTCTAGATCACGGTTTCATTTAACTACAATAGGATATGTTAGGTATTTAGCATATGAATAGGTAAATAAAATTGTAATTATGACCATACTTTATTTCATTGTACTATTTTTCCCGTTAAGATGACTTTATAGCTATTTGTTTAGGGAGACCGATAAAAAAAAGAATACAATAAGTGTAAATGCGACTACAACCGTTTGATCATGATCGAACGGTTGCAATTGTACTTTTTAACCGCAATTGATAGAAGACTTTGTAGCTTATAATCAAATTTACATAATGAATCAAATTTACAAGGTCATATATAACCATTTTGTTTTTATTAGTTAAAGAAAAACAAACTCATATTTGTAGCCTGCTTCTGATGTGATCATATTTAAGTTTTCCTCGGGACTTGCTTTTAGTAATGCATTCGATGATATATTCCAATCTACATGGACTTAGATTTCCTATATGAAAGAGAGGTTCTCAAATCTCAAGCTCAAAATTGAATTTTTTTTTCTAGTAAATATACTGAAATTTCAGTATTTCCTATTCATGTGAAGTTTATGTCTGCCCCATTTTCCCCTTAAATGTTTTTTAATTCTTAATTTTTAATTATTATTTTGATGTTGATAAAAGTTTATATTATGTGATACAACCTCTAGTTAGACCAATTTTCTCGAACTTTTACCAATTTTATTTGTAAGAATTGAGAGAATCAGAGCATTAACTTTTTCTTTTATACTTTATAATTTGAATCAGTCTTCGATGCTTATACACATGTGTAACTTTTTCGATCATCATAGCTATAGTCCAAAATAATTGGAGTTCAGATAATGTTTTAAAGAGAAATTAAGTCAACTCTTTGATGAAGAACATAGTTACATGAGATTAACTATGACTATTATTGCTTGAAAATTTGATTATATTATTTCACGTGTTGGGTTTCAATAAAAAAATAAGTATTTGTTTGGAAAAGTAATACTTAAAATCAAGTAACATTTCAAATCACAATTAGTTTCAAATATATAAACATAATTTCATATTTTATAGTGTTGTATTTAAAATAACAAACTCTAACATTAGCCCAAAAACAAACATCATGGATAATAATTGGCTTGTTATAGCTAATGAACTAGAACATTAAATAATAATATATACTTTTTTCCATAACTTTATATATACTGCAAATATTAATGTTGTATCCCCCCAATTAAAATTCTTGAATCCGTTGGTAGTGGAAATGGGTTATGGGTAATGAGTATTATTCATTAATTAAATTTTGGAAATGAGTGTAGGACCCTATTTTGTCCGGGTTGGACATACTAACCCCATTTGATATACCTTTCTACCCATGCCATATACCTTATTGAACAGGTCCACAATGATCCTATACTTCCAAGGAATGGTCTACCTCAATCTGCATGGGATGGATACAATTGACACCAGGATGGGGGAGTTCAAAATTAATGACTTTTGCTACAAGTCCTTGAAGCGCCCCAAGACCAACACCAGGTGATGGAGGATGAAAATTCGAGACCAACGCATTTGATCGAGCTCAAATCGGACTTAAAATGAAGAAGTTATGGCCAAAACAACTTTCGTTGGAAAAAGTCAAACTTGCCAAAAGACGGTCAATGCCCCTGGTCAAACCGCCCGCAAAAGTGATCATGCAAAACTCTTCAAAATGCCTATGTAGGCGAATACGGATCTCCCTAAACAATTCCTGGAAGGTTATCCATTTTTGCATTTTTGATGGGGGTAAAAAGGTAATTAAAAGTTAAAAAAAAACTTCGGGGTTGACCGTTGACCAGGTTGACCTGCCGACCTCGGCGACCCGTTGACCTTCGAGCCTCGAAGCCCCGGCTCGAAGCCCCGAAGCCCCGGCCCAAGCCCCGAAGCTCGAAGCCCCGAAGCCTCGAAGTATCAAAGCCTCGAAACCTCGGAGCCTCGAAGCCTCGAAGCCTCGAAGCCCCGTTGACCCGCCGATTTCACCTTCGACCCTCGAAGCCTCGCTGCCGACACTTCGACCCGCGACTTTCGAACCTTGACCTACGACCCACAGGACCCTCGAAGCCTGTCAACCTCCGACCTTCGACCCTTCAACCTGTTGACCGTTGACCTTCGACCTGCCGACACTCGACCTTCGAACCTTGACCTGCAATACCGTAAGTTTTCGGCCCGTTGACCGTTGACCTTCGACCCGCCGACACTTCGACCCGTTGACCGTTGACTTTTGCCCCACCTAGATTCGACCCACCGAAGCTTCGACCCTGGCCGACACTTCGACCCTGCCGATGCTCCGACCTGCCGACACTTCGAACCTCCGACCCTGTTTTTTTTTGCCTTTGCTGATTTTTTCTCGCCGACTTATTTTTCTCGCTGGCTTCACAAGACCCGTCTTCTGCGCTGGCCACCTAACAAGGAATAAATCACCAACCAGTCAACCACATGTCTTGCTAAAATACAACTTCAAAAAAGGCAATCACGAGCTCCCTGTTTCCCGCACAAGCCGTCCACCAGACAAAATACAGAATCCGCAATTAAAAAACGCTGCCTTCATAATAGAGCATTAAATGCAGCAATTAATGAGAATCCAGCCAAAAATTTTTCTGCAACCCTTAAGATGCGGTCTTTAGCCCTAGCATAGAGAGAGTTCTTCGGAGGTGGATTGAAAGGAGAGAGCCTGTTTTCGTTGAAGAGAGCGATCAAAAAAAAGGGAGGAGGACCAAAAAAAAAGAGACAGAGAAAAAAAGGAGAGCCATCATCGTGAGAGAGATCAACCGAGCCATCAAAAAAAAAAAGAGAGAGAGGGGAGATTCGTTGAAAAAAAAAAAGGGAGAGAGGGGGATTGAAAAAACCTGGTTCGTGGAGAGAGAAAGAAAGAGAGAGGGGGATACCAATCCTGTTCCAATCCCCACTCCTCACGCTTACCCTCCTTATATCCACCAAGTACGAGTGAGAATTCTATCCATCGGAACATTCACAATGAGCTCAATAGACTTTGACTATAATTTAGCCTAATAATGAGCTTTTATAAATTATAGTTAGCTTAATTTTAGGCTACGAAATAATAAATTTAACATAATTTCAGCGTTTTAATTAAATTATTAATTAAAAACTTTATCTCTTTCCTCCTCATCCCCCCTTTCTTCGCGCTCGCCATCACACCCTCCCTCTCGCCACCTCACGTCCGCTCCCCCCTACACCCTACAACGTCCTCCCCTGCTGCCCCTCCCTTCTCCCCATAACATAGATCATGGTTGCACATATCCCCCTCTGCGTTCCCCCTCTACGGCCACCCCTACCCCTGCGTCCTCCCTATCCAGATTAGATGAAATGAGAAATTTATTATTTTATCTAACTATAGTAGTTAGATAATAAAATTAACTGACCAAATTTGATCAGTCATTTAGCCAAATTTTAAATTTAATGTTGCAATAGAAAGCCTAAAGATATTTTTTCAAACTTTTAGTTATTATTTAGATAACCTATTGTGAATGACTTTACTCAATGTTCTATATAAATAATTAAATATATTTTGTTATATATTATAAATTTATATGTTTTTCTAAGTTATTATGTATAGATATATCGAGTAAAATTTATTTTAAAAGAAAAACTCAATGGGGTTACCTATTACTTGTTGGATGTTTAACACTTGTATCCATATATATGGCTATGATTCATAGTAAACTTGCGTGCATGATAAATTTGTGACATTAAATCTTACCTTCAATAGTTTAAATTTAAGTGTAGCATTTTACTACATGTAGTTATAATTAAATAAAAATTAAATTCAAACGGTTGGATACGGATAAACTGTCTAAATTACATGTTTACGTTTTATCATTATATATGTATTATACGACCCCGTAGAGGTTAAGATGCCATTTGCAGACTTGCAGTGCCGGGGCGTACATACAGTTGCCTATTCGGTGTGAAGAAATAATGTTTTGAATTGTGTGTAGGCCTAATTTGGGTTCCCGTGAGTACTATGGGTATAGTCGTATAGACTTCACCTTGACCTTGTTCCGATATTTTCATATATATATATATATATATATACATTAAAATTTTTATATTTGATTTAAAATTTTTATTTTTGTTTTAAAAATAAATAATATATCTATTACTTAAAATTTACAAATCAGTAAACATATACCTCATTTCTAATTATATTTATTCATTAGTTTATTTTTTATTATTTTTTTCTCTTTATCTTTTATTTATTATAAATAATTAAAAGTTTACAAGTATAATAATATATATTAAAAAAGTTATAAAAAAGTATTTGAAAACAAAGAGTAAATTTACAAATATGATGATTTACTATTTATTTCTTATCTCTATATTTTATTTTAAAAAATTTGATATTAATATTTTTTTTATAAATTTATATTTGTTTTATAAATACTCTTACGTATGTTTTTTATTTCCCTTACCTTGTTAGAAGAAAATAACAAATGAACATTACCAAAACACCAATCTATGGTCAAGGGGTTGTTATTTTATGCCAAAAAAAAAAAAAACAATGATGAAGGGAATAGTTGACCAAGTTAGCATTCGATATGTTCGCCTATGTCAGTAGAGCCTTATCAAGAAATTATGTTTTATGTCATCAGAATTTCTGATGACATCATGGCAAAAAAAATTGGCTTATGTCATCAAATTTTCTGGTCAAGGATGAACAGTTGAATGGTTAAACTTCTAATTAAAGATGAACAGTATCCTTCTCCTCTAGGCACTTAGCAATAGTGAATAGTAACTATTTTGTCAAGCCTTTGGTCACAGTAACAATTCAGTCAACGGATGAACAGGGACGAATATATACTGTATAACTCATATTTAAAAATTATTATTTAAAACTGTAATTAGCACTAGAGGTGAAGCTCTAAACCGATAAATCGTCCAAACTGACTCGCTAAACTATCAATTTATCAAACCACCAAAATCAAATAAAATCGATTTAGTTTGATTTAAAATTTCAAAATCACGGTTTAAATCGAGCTGAACCGCATAATATTATCATTTATTTATTTTCTATTTTTATTTTATGTTTTGGAACTTATTTATTTAAGATTGATTGTTAATATTTGATATATTGTGTTTGTAAATTATATTATCGAATTTTGAGACTTAAAATTATAAATTTGATATATATTATTATTGATATGCTTACATACTATTTATTTTTTTATTTTATAATATTTCAACGTTCAAGAACTCTAAAATTGATAAATCAAACCGACTCAAACCGATAATTTTTTAAACTGCTGGTTTAAGCCGAATTAATCCAAACCAAATCAGTTCAATCTAGTTTGGTTTGATCCAAGCAATAAGTTTGGTTTAATTTGACTTTGTCCAAACAAAAAAATATTAATTTGGTTTGAAAAATAGCTTAAACCGACAAACAGAACCGATTTCACCCATAATTATTACCATCTAAGTCACAAGTAATAATATAAAAGTATAAAAAGCTAACAAAGTCGGATAAATTTTTAAAATTATATAATTCATTTATTTATCACAAATATTATAAGATAATAATTTATATTACTAATTAATTATAAGCCTCAATGTGTGTCCTCGCTCGTTGGAGAGCAAGTCCGGCCTCGATTCTTCCAAATGTTCCCGAAAATGATTGCTCCTATTGGACCATTTGTTCAACGAGTCAAGTCCACTTAATTTTTTTTATTCTGTTTAAATATGAATACTAGTAGTACTGAACTCCAATTTGATGAAAAAAAAGCCCTTTATTGGATTGAGGCCCCAATTCTTGAATGTAAATGGAGACAAAATGTAGGACCGGTGCTGACATCAAGGAAGAAAGGACTCATTGAGTCGGGATCACTAACTCTTCATGTAAAATAAAACCCCGTCTGATTTAGATCGGTAAAATCGTACGGTTTTATGAAACCATGTGCTATGGTTCAAATCCAGAGGTTAATCGTACTCGCAACTTTACGTAAGGCAAAGTTTAAATTTAAAAAAAATTCTAAAATCTATGATTGGTTTGAAGAACGCCTTGAGATTCAGGCAATGCAGATGATATAACTAGTAAATATGTACCCCCTCATGTCAATATATTTTATTGTAATAGAATATATGACAAAGGTGGAGTGATTTATCGGTCATGCCTTAAATACAAAAAATAACTATCTATTTGAGTGAATTTGAATTCAAAGGAAAGAAAGCGTGGAATTTACAAAATTCACTAATAACATCTTTTAAAAGATTGTGGTACGATTGGATCAAATAAGCCTTTCCGTCTGGGATGAACAATTTATTTTCACCATACTTGTCAAGGATCAACAATGTCATCAAAATTCTTGGCTCTCGTTGATGTGTAGCACCAAAATTGACCAAGGAGACTCATCCAATTAGATTTTGAACAATTAATTTAAAATTTTATAACTTTGATTATAAAGTTTCAAATGAACTCAAAACAGTCTAATTTTGCCTGACTTTGAGTCAATTATATTATAAAAGCAGAAGCAACTAATTCACGGACGAAGAAAAAAGCAAAAATCCTATATGGAGCTGCTGAAAAAATTAGAATAAAAAATTAGGTTAACCAAAAAATCAATTGGTTGTGTTTGATTTCATTAAGACTCCATAAAGTTATTACAAAATAATATAAATATTCTAGTTGATCAATAATACTTGTATCAATTTCAATTTTAACCAAGCCTTACTGAGGAATAAATTAACACAAAAATCTATAATAATTGCCGACGTTGTATCCATGAAATAAAAGAATTGAAATTAAACAATTATTGAGCTGATCCAATAAATGACAAATCTCAACCACCAAGCATAGACTGTCAGTTCACTCAAACAATGTTGGACAGACATTTCTTTTGGAACTACAATTTCCTATTTGGTTTCTCCAGCCAACCTCAAGTGATATATCCCTTTCCCCTCTTTATTACAATAATAATATCACGCAATTAGCTCATTTTTGAGCCAAGCTTAACGCTGTAGCAGTTTATGAGCAACTAAGAACATTTTGTATCCCATTATGTGCAACTCCCTTTTCCCTCTTTATTATGTTTATTTCATTGGTTGTATTATACGCTTTCTATTAGTATTTAAAATTTCTTAAAACTATTTTTTTATAAAACAATTTCTAAAAGTAACATTTGCATTTATTATGTTAAAAAAAAAAAAAATTATAAAAGTATTTTATTTTTTAGTTATTTAATAGATTTTACTGTTTTTGCTTATGTTATAAGCCAAATCAGTCTTTTAAAAAGCATTACCAAATTAACATAATGCCTTTAAGTGAACTACTTGTCTAACATGTTAAAACCCAAACTTAATCATACTCACAAATTTGTAATATTATATAAATTATTTTTTATACCGATTGACTTATAACAATAATTTTATATTATTAAATTATTGGATCAAGATATAAATATTAATTCTAATAATTTGATGTTGACTTTTTTTTTTTTACTTATTTAAAATTAACAAGAACTTGTTTGATATTTTACAGTTAAATACGTAAATGGGTCGGAGTATAATTTGAAGTTTATCTTTAAGATTGAAACGGGCTTTACTTCGCGAAATTTAAATTGAACTTGACTAACTTCCCTAATGGGTATTGAGGGTTACAAAAATTTGCCAGAATTCTAGTTTGTTTGCGAAAATCAGTGTGTTCGTTGGGTAATTTGGAGTTATCAAGACTTGGACCAATTGCAACTTAAATGACTAAATAAACGTTCTAAGCCAAGGAAAATAGTCGTGCGCAAATTGGCCAAAAAAACCGTGCTAAAAAAATTGTGTTTGCAACCTCACAATCGTTTTGTTTTGTTAATAATATTTAATTTAAAAATAATATAAATATAAATATCTAAGAAATTATCATAGACAATATGAAAACACATATGACTAGATTTATACGAGTAATCAACATGCAAATGGCATGCAGGATTATATATATGACGTAAATAATTGAGTATATATAAATTCAAAGTTTACGGATTATAGAATTTATACGAGTCGCCCCCATGTTCCTAAACGCCCGAGTCCCAAGAACCTCGCCTGTGCGACTGAACCACACAGCCCATGCAAAGCTAGATCGGGTTTTATTACACTACTACGTACTGTGTAGTGTGCTTTAACAGGAGCTGTATAAATAATGGCGCTATGTGTGCAGTGAGACACTATCAATCATATCATCTCTGTTACTGTATATACGCATACGCTGCTGCAGAACATGCAAATCGGACTAGCACGTGCTACTCACCAAATATTAAAGCAGATCATTACTCATAATCATCAAATAATATCTTTTCGGTAAAGCTTGGGATTAGATTATTACGAGTGGCACCAATTTAAGGTGGGTGGAAAGTTGGAAATGGACAAACATTTTTCCACCCCAAAAAAACGACAATTTATATTTATATATATATATATAAAGAATTTATTATATATATATATATATATGAATTAAATTAAAATACGGGCGTGAAAATGCGTGCGTCCGACGCTTAGGGCACGTGGCGACAAAGAGGGTTTCTGTCCGGACGACAGATGAAATTACTTAATTGGGCTCCACATGACCCCACACAAAATACACGAACGGCACACGTCAACCGGTGGACACGTGTTTTGTCCTCTAGCCGAGGAAAAGAGGGTGACGGCATGACTTTTGTCTCATAAATGATAATGCGGGGTGGCCTGGACTGGTCCTTTATATATATATATATATATATGTGTGTGTTATTGGGCCCAGTAGCCGTGGGCTTTTTGATTGTGTCTTTTGTCCGAGGCGTTGCGTGTTCGAGTCCATCTAAACAAAACGTGACGTCTGGCGGGGCCCATCTCACGGCTGCGTTGTCGCTTTGTCAGCAAGAAGGCTAAAATAATAATTTTAAAGTGTCTTTAAACGGTTCAATCTTAAATTAAAAATTAATAATAATTTTTTTTGGTGTTTTCTAAACCGATCCGACCTCTGACTAGAAGTCTAGAACAGGTGAGAAAAGAGGCAAAGGTTTCCTCTAATCAAATCATTGAATTATTTTTAAATAATAGGATTATTAGTTTAAACAGGGCCTCATTAAATTTTATGAAATTCGGCATTGTAGTGATATAATCTCAGCCGTTGATTTATTATCAGTTAGAGGGCTAGCTCGAGAGGGGGGAAAAAAGGAGTTGACAAAAGGAGTGTAGGAGAACTTGACTGCATGCGCACGCGCGCACGCATGTTGTTAGACTGCTCTGAGCCGTTGGTTTATCGTATGGATAGTAACTTGGAGGCTGTTTTTCACTTTGCATGTCTTTGAAGAGGAGTGTACGGCTGTTGTTGCGGTGTATTACTCTTACAGATATCATTTTATAATAAAATTTCAAGATCCTTAATGATAACAAAATCTACCGAGACTAAAAAAAAAAAAAACAATTAACGTCAGCCATCCTCGTGATTCGTGATTTGTCAACGAGCTATCAATTTCAATGATAGAGAAGCTTTGACGTCCGATCAACATTCATGACCCCAAGAAAAGTTCTGGGGTAATGTTGTCTTCATTTCAGACAGGCATTCCGCGTCTTTTTTTTTTTGTTGAAAAAAAAAATTACGAGCAAAATATTTTAAATGGCTTTGATTTTGAAATCTCATTTTAAATATACGTTTCCAACGGATAAAAAAGGAAATAAAGAAAGATTTTTCCGATGAAATATAGTAACAAATAAAAAAGAAGGCAACTAAACAAATTGTAAGCACAAACATTTTGTACCGACGCTGTGAATTTAACAAATAAACATAGCACGCCAATGAGACCAAAGTTCATATTTGTTAGAGACACGAGAGCCATTATTAAGGTCTACAATTTCACTTATGGGTGATCAAGAACCGAACCAAACCGACGAACCGAACCGAACCGAACCAACCGTTTGAATTGAAAAAAATTAATTTTTAAAATATATTGATTTATTTGATTTTTATTTTTGGAAAACCGATGCTATTGGTTTGGTTCACGATTTTAGGGGTTTAGTTAACCGAACCGACCAAACAGACGTTATCACTTTGACATGTCGGCACTTTTCGCTTCTCAATTCTCATACATCTCTTAGTTTTGCGCTTTCTCAAAGTAAAAAGGTCAAAGGTTGACATTCACACTTCTCAATTTCCACTTATCTCTGTCGAATCTACTCATATAATCGTAAACTTAGCCGATTGGTGATAATGTTTAAGAATTAAAATGAATGTATTTTTTTATTTGACGTTAAAATTCAAAAATTGATTCAAACCGATGAACCGAACCGAATTTTTATGTACCGAACCGAACCAGGACCGATGATTTTTAACATTTATTGGTTGGTTTTGGTTTGAATTTTTTTAAAACCGAATGTCGTTGGTTTGGTTTAAAAATTATATATAAACCGACCGAACCGACCTATGCTCACCCCTAATTTTCACTAGCTAGCGGCCATGTGAGTTTGGGAGTTGCACACTCGCATAGTGCAAGTTAAAATGACTTGTGCCCTTGCACCTCAGTTATTTATTAATCCATACTTTTATTTGTATTTATAAATTAAAATTATTTAAAAGAAACTAAATTAATGTCAATTTTTTTAAATTATTATAAATACAAGCAAAATATAAAATAAATGCACCAAAGTAGATAAAAATGCTAAATTTTTGTTTTTGCCAAATAAATAAAAATATGTATCTTACATTTATATAGAAGCTTTTTAATTAAAAATAGACAAATAAAATTAAAGATAAAATATTTATGAAATGCCTTGTGGATTTGAAAACCATAATGCCAACATGTACCCTCTATTGGTAGCTATGAAAAATACATGAAAAATGAAGGGTTGGGGAAAATATATTAAAAGCAAAAAACTCATTTTCTCACGTTTGTCAAGGGATGAAAAATGAGATGTAGGAAAAAAATAAAGAAAAGGTATATAAAGCTAAGATTATTTTTATGACCATAAAAATGGTGCAATTTCTTGTGAAGAAGTGTCAAAATAATAAAAGTAATATTTTTCACCTATTACACAAATTTACACAATTATATTTATATACATAGGGAAAATTGGTATTTTAAACAATACTATTTATTGATATCTTTTTTCTAATCCCAATTAAACTATAAAAAGAATTTCTGCACTCATTTTCCATTCCCACCAAACAACCTGTTTTCCAACATTTTTCAACCTAAAATTCTTCCATCCTTTTTCTATGAGCATTTTAATCACCCCAAACCAATATGTGTTTTAAGTTGGGGGTGTTATGTGGGCTAAGCAGGTTGACTCGTGGTTTCATGTAGGATCGTACATGTCTTGGACTTTATGAAATTCAAATTCTGAAGCTTTAGAAGTTTTTTTTGTGGCATGTTTTCAATGAATTTCATGTGTAATATTTTATTCTCCTGTAGCCAAAATTATGATCTTAATATCACTAATCAATCAAATTAGAGACTAAGGACTCTAAAAAGAGTGTCTACTGAGTTTCTTGTGGTATGTGAATTTCTAATTCCAAAGCATTGGAAGCTTCTCTTATAGCATGTTCTTCATGAGAATCATGCTCATATGGTATATCTCCTCCTTATTTTCATAAAGTATCATCATGAGTCTTAGAAAATTGCAATGTAAATATTATAACCTGTAACCTTATCTTCAACTTTTATAATAATACCTTTTATTGTCAACTCAATTACAGGAATGTTAGTTACCTCATTTTCTATGTTATTCGTTGCTTGAGCTAGTTATTCCTTCCAAGTTAAGTCAAATGGCCATTTATAAAGCTTCAAGTTATCAATTCTTCAAGGCTAAATTGTCACGCCCCCGAATCGTGAAAACAACAGAACTAGGAATGCGACTTCCCCATACCCACACCACAGGGGTCGAGGGAATTAATGTTCAACCCAATCATGTACAACTCTACAACAGGAGTAGAATTGTACTTCCCAATGCATTCAATTCAAGATTTATTAAAATGATACGACATTGCATTCAATTCCCATAATATCCAACACACAGAGTAACTCATATATAAGTTTCACCAACAAGGTTCTACAACTGCCACGGACCCAAGTCCGGGAAATAAAATGACAAAATAAAATAAAAACAAATCGTCTACTAAATAAATTCTACACCAAGGACATCCCGTCCTGCCTCACTATGGCTCCACCAGCTACTCCCTACAACCTGTAGGAAATAAAAATAAAGTAGAGTGAGCACGAATGCCCAGTAGGTGATCTCCATCTCTTCACCATCCTAAAACATGAAAACCTAAGTTTACATGATCAGTGTATGCTTGTGCCAGTGTAGTGTCCTACTCTATTACCACAAGTTCACATTCAATTACAAAGTATAACATCACACACACTACATTTCTTTCATTAAGGGTATACACCAACCAATCCAACCATCAAGGGAATTCCCACAACCAACTCCAGGGATCCCGATCATTACCGGATAGCCATATGTGGGACCTATAACATTTTCAACGACAACCTGCCACATATGGGACCTGAGTTAACCAGCCACATAGGGGACCTGCGGCTTCTTGCCAGCCTTATATGGGACCTGTGGTTAACCCAACCAACTCCACCACTAAATTCACACAAATAACCAATAAATAATAATTTCAATATTCAATATCATTTCATGTAATTTATGTAAATCATCAAATCAACAATGGCATGCCACAAATGATAATTAAGTCACTAAACCGATAACAACAAATCCAATGATATTATTTAATAAAACGAATCAATTTAAATCTCAATCAATATTTAAAATAATAAATAATATCAATCCCAAACATCATCCATTTAGTTAAACTAACTGAACCAAGCCCATATAATATTAATTTATGAACAATCAATATTAAGTCCAAATAATATTTTAATTGTGGACCATCAAATTAATTCATATTAATGTCCAATTATGAATGTCAAGCCCAATAACATTAATCATATTTACACCCTAACTCTTCAAACCCAACCAGTATATATATATATATATATATATATATATATATATATATAGTATAAATACCCAACAATTAACTCCAGGTCACACAAAACAAGGAGACAGGGTTAGGGGAACAAGCCGGCCCAATTAGGCCGCCCGTGCACCGCCAACCCACTAGGCCAGCGTTCAACGCCGGTGTTTGCGCGCGTGAGTCTGCGCGAAGACGAGCCCTGCATACACACAGACATCCGAAAGGCACCACCCTATCGTCGGCGCACTGGAGTCCAAGCTAACAGCTCCGGCATTCGCGTATGGGTCTGGCGGCTTCCGGCGACATGGGATCTGGCGGCATCTAGCGATGAGGTTTGGCAGCTTCTGGCGACAGGAGGTTTGGCGGCATGGGGGCGGCATGATGTCGCCGCCCTTCCCCCTCCATCACGAGCGTGCTGTATCAGGCGGCATGGGGGCGGCACGGTACCGCCGCCCCCCTGCATCACAAACGCGCGACAGGGTTTTGGTAACCCTATCACTGACTCGTCCCCCGCGCAAAGGAAACCAGGCTCTCCGCCTGGTCAAAATTTATATATATATATATACCTATTATATAATTATATAACAAGAAAAGAGAAGATCAAGATTTCCAGGCAGAGTGTAAAAAGGGAATAAGGGAAAGGGCACTGGAGAAATCATGCAAAAATAGGTATAAAAGACAAACACCAAAATGTATATATGTATATATGTTTTCACAAACTAAATCAAGTATGTATTATCCCCCAACGGACCAAGTTCATGCAGCAGAATGACGAAGAATCAAGAATCACCTACCTCTTGCCTTCCGAAGGGATTAAGCTCGCAAGAACAGTCTAGAATCAGTAAAGAACGACGAAGAACGCAAAGAACAATATGCACTCCCCTCCGACGGCTAGGGTTTTTCAAAATAGAGTCATAATGAATAATAAAACCCTCAAACCCTATTTTTAATTAAAATTCGTCATCCTTTTTAATAATTTCCAAAAAGCCCTTATAAATTTTATTTTTCATTTATTAACCCTCAATTTAACTCCCAAAAATTACTAAATAACCCCTAAAGGCTTCTGAACCTCAAATTAGGCCCAAATATAGTTAAAATGATTGTATTATAAGTTATGCTAACACATATACGGATCCTTACATCAATAGACTTTTTGCACAAGTAACCAATAAATCTTCCACTTTTCCAACTCTTTCCATATGCAAATCATGTTCAACTCCTCAAATTATTACTGAGCCAAAAAGTTGTAACATCAAATTATTTAGAGGTCACATTTTGGGTTAGAATATGCCTTCCAACAGCATGTGATTCTCTTATAGTATCACTAGGTAATGCAAAATTTTGTTCTATAACTTTGAGAGTTTCTTTAATATTATCAAAATGTTTTGTATTAGAATTGTCCTTACTTCCTTGTTATTGATCCATGTTTTGGGAAGACACATTCCTGTGTGTTGTTAGTGTTTTCTTAACATATACATCTACTATTGATTGTGTGTTTCTAGATTATATATATGATTGATCAAGCTTTTTGAAGGAGCTAGTGACCTCCCTCTGAGATTTGGAACTTGTAGTAGTCTCTTTAGCCTTGATTTTAATCTTTTTAAGCTTAGAAGTAGTTATTTCTTTTTGGAATGCTTGACCATTCTTATTTAATCTTCCCAAAATCATCTTTGATGGATATTGGATAGTTAATCTACTCGTGAATGCTTCGGAGAATTAACATGACGAGTGCATAGTATAATAACAAGCACACAATATTATATTCTAATAATAAAGGTTTTTTATTTATTAGAACTTTAAAATCAAACCCATAAGGAATGTTGTTATTTATGATAATCACTAAAATTATAAACTATAAATTTTTCTAGAAATCCATAGTTGAATTTTTATAGTTTTAATTAAAAGAATCAAAAACAATTGGAGATAATAAGTTTAAGAATTAATATGGAGAATATTTCTAAGGGAAATGAGTTTACTTAACCTATCCCTATGTTAAAATTATTTATTTTGATGATAACAATCCTCTCTTATGTATCAACCATCACTTATCCTGTAAAGACTCGTATTTGGGTAGTTTTGAGAGACAGTCATTCTATGGGAATGTAACTATCTGGACGGTAGTGTAGCCGTCGATGTGAGCATTTTGACTGTACTTGGGCCCGATTTCGAGTCGGGGCCCCATTTGACCCGATTGTTGACTTTTCGGGATTTATTGGTTGACTTTGCGTTTGAGCAGTCATTTGAGTGTGATAATATTTGAACAGTGTTGTGCTCGTCATTTCGAGCGTTTGGACAGTAATTGGGCTCAATTTGGAGTTCGTGACCTCGGGAGGTCAATAATTGCATTCGGGTCAATTATTGCTGGGAGGCCAATTATTGGTAACAGTATATATATAATTAAGAACTGCCTTATATCTTTAATTGCCAATTATTGGTACGTGCATGTTTGAGCAAGAGAGAGAGAGAGAGAAGGTGAAGAGCGTGAAGAGCTTTCTTGGCGATTTTGGGGCGATTGGAGCTCGTGGATCGCAATAAACCTTTCCAGGTAGGTGTCCTTAACTGTCTTATTTCGATCCTATCTTTGAATATATGATCTGTGGATGTATGAGTGTGTATTTTATGAGGGTTGAGAAGTCAACCATGAAGGTCTAGATTTAGATCTAGATGAATATATGATTTGTGTGTATTTCTGCTGTTATCGTGCGAATTGGAGGCGTTTAGGACGCGTTTTGAGGTAAATATTGCAGTTTATTGCATAAAACATGTGTTTATGAGCGTCTGGGGTCACTGGGTTGCTTCCAGACGAAGAACAGGCCAAAAACGACGATGAACAGTACCACTGGCGAGTTTTAGGTCGTGGACCCATCAAGGACTATGGAGTCAGCAATTGTGGAGTCAGCGACTATGGAGTCGTAGCCGTGATCGCAGCTATGGAGTCAGCAGCTATGGAGTCAAGAACTTCATTAGTCCGGATCGTAGTCCGGGAGTAGTTAGTCCGAATCGATATCCGGAGGAGTTAGTCCTGGATCGAGTCCAGGAGGAGTTAGTTCGGATCAGTAATCCGGAGGAGTTAGTCCGGATCAGTAGTCCGGAGGAGTTAGTCCGGATCAGTAGTCCGGAGTAGTTAGTCCGGATCAGTAGTCCGGATCAGGAGCAGTAATCCGTAGCATCAAATCCGCAGCTTCAATCCGCAACAGTGTTCCGCAGCAGTGCAACTGCACTGCACTGGACATTTACATTGTAAACCATTATGCCTCAAGTATTATACTTAAGTTACAATGTAAATAACGAAATACCCCCCATTTGGATTCAAAGAAAAATACTAGAAAAATTAATTTCACTCTTTCAAAATGTGAAAATTGGGATTTAGTATAAAATCTCGGAAAAACCCAAAAGTTCGTAGTGGTGAATTTTTAGAAAGTGGGGTTAGACATCTCAGAAAAATCCCCAAAAATCAGATTATCTTATTTATGATATGGGAACCCAATGCCGGGACTTTTAATTTCAAGAAAATAGCTGCTATGGGTACTTCCTTCATAAATCAATGATTGAGGTTTTACTTGTGAAGACTGGCTACAGTTCCAAAGGAAATGTTGAGAATGACATGCTATACTAATGTTAGTATGTTGGTGTGAGGTATTGGGGCATAGACTCCGTGACTTATTTGGGTTCTCACCGTGATGCACCGATGGTGCGATGTGGTTGACGTGGCAGGCATATGCACCGATGGCAGGCCTGTGTGGCGACTGTGGCCGGGCATATTGCGTTGTGGACAGGCTAAGGCCTGAGTTGAGCCGTTGAGCTCGTGGAGCTAGGGCTAAGTGCCCTGAGCTGGGATCCCATAGAGGATTGTGGACAAGTTGTCCTGTTTAGGCAGGCTGGGTCCTGATGTTTGTTTACAGGCTAAGTCCTGTTGATTGTGCACACTACACAGTGCACGAGTACACAGAGCATGTAGTATAGACTTGTATGGCAGCATGATGTGGAGTGTTGGGGTCACCTACTGAGCTTGTCGCTCACCCCTACTTGTTGTTTACCTTTTTCAGGTGTGACCCGAGACTAGTGGAGGACTTTCTTCCAGGAGGACGCCACTACTCTGATGTATGATACAGTACTGTATCCTGTATTATGTATTGTATTATGTTTGTATCCCGGATATGGGTCCGTGGACAGTTATATTTGCACACTATTTGTGATGTGATGTATGTATGACCGTTTGACTTATTGTATGCATGATGATGTATGGGAAAGTACAGGATTACCCTTGATGTATGACTGTACAGGGTTGCATATTTGAGACAGCACCCGCGGTGTAGTCTCTATTGGTGCTAGCCACCAACCCCTTGACCTTTCGAGTGCGGGCAAGGGGAAGTCATGTTCCTAGTTCCGGGTTCCCTGGAATTTGGGGGCGTGACATATCCAATTACACTATCCAATTACACCTATGGCAATATAGATTAAAGATGATTTCAAAAACTTGTGATAACAAATTATCTAAAATCCATGAAGAAATGATTTATGTTATATGGATTTGTGTGACTTTGCTCTTTTCCTTATTCCTCTATCCTAGATCCATCCCATTTAAAATTAAAAACATCCAATTTATAACCATTGAATCAAAATTGTTAAACATGGACTACACACAATTAAAAAGTATAAATTACATTACCTCTTAAGCAGAGATTTAACTTGCACTCAAAAAGTGAAATCAACCTAGTGGGAAAAGACTAAGAACTAGATTGAGTGTGTCACTTACTCGTGCCAAATTTTCTTTAATAAACTTCATATCTCTATCTCCTGCTTCTTGTTTCCCACCCTGGATCAACTGTCAATTGCGTCTTTGCTTCATTTTCATCTTGTTTACTGAATGAAACCCTAATGTGCTTATATAGTAGAATCTTTTATCATTTTACTATAACTCCTTATATCATTTATAGTATTTATCAATCTTGTAAAGAATTTTTGTACACTCATTTTTATGCATTTTGAGAAATTTATACCTTTATTTGAAAACTTTTAGCTTGGCCTTTTTTATCCATTTATCTCCTTTATAGATTTGTTATAATCTATCCCCATATCTCATTTACGTATTAACAATTTCTTGTATTTAAAACAATTTTCATCTTTTGATGCCAAAATAATCATATATTGCCATCAACTTCAAATAATTTCTTTTTGGCTCAATCATAACCCAACCTTTATGAGGTGCATAACCTTCATTTATTGCATTTATGATTAGAGAGTATTAATTCAATTGATAATATGTTATGTTATGATATATGAAGAGTATACCTGAATAATTTTGTTATAATATTGTCTCAATCCTACTTATGTCAAAATTTTGACTCAAGCTGGAAAGACTCATATTGGTGTCTTAAGTGCAAGATTATGTCTTGTAACAATTAAGATTTAAAATCTTATATTGTCTTTGAGGGAAAGATTAAATTTATTACATTGTCATTTATTTTTATTTATATTTTACGAAAAGATCTTAACAAAATAAAAATTAAAGAAAAATAAAAAATGTCATATGTGCAATGAAAGGTGAAGGGTTTAATAATCGTGAGTTAGATTTAAAAGCTTTGGAAATTTTGTTTTGAAAACTTTATTAATGTATTCCTCCCCGAGAGCATTTCTTTAACTTCATTAACTAGACATTATTCTTAAAAAAATCAACCAAGAATGAAAACCTAAGAGTCTCTTTATTATATACAAATAAAAAATTGAATCATAAAATATTACTCAAACACAATCTTCATTTTTCTCTTTACATTTGAAAAATGCTATAATTAAAAATAATTATTTAGATTTAATAATAAAAAATTAAAAAATTAAAAAAATTTATTTTAATAAAAATAAGAATAAAATAAAGAATAATATTAGAGTTAAAATTATAAAATAATTTTTCACGTTAACAAAAATTCGATATGTGAAAATAAAAAAAATAATGGTGGAAATCATTTTTCTTTAATAACAATATTAGTTACAAATTTAATAACACCAGTGAAAAAAAAAACGACAGCAACCCTATCTCTCTCTGTCTTCTCCCACTTTCGTCTACCTCGCGTCCGGCGAACGCACCGGAGGACCACCGGCGAGTCCGGCCAAGCCGATAACGCCACGCACTGTCGGCTTCTCTCCTTACAGCTCATCTCTTATCCGTATCTCTCGTCTTCTTCCTCAACCACCTCCATCCACGCCGGCCGGCCATCCTCCATCTATGGTCAGTAACCAGCAACGCCAGTTACCCTTCTCCTTCCTGCAAGATGGCTATCAAAAGCGCATCAAACGAGGTAAGAAGGGGATCTCTCTCTCGGTTGGTTATGCTGCCCCAATTTCACCTCTCCTCTCTCTCTCTCTCTCCTACAACCCCTAGAATCGAGGACCGGATCTCTCGCCGGAAAGCGGCCGTCCCTCTACGCAACCTCCTACATAAAAACCCCATAGCTCCTAGATCCCTCCATCTCCACAGAACCTAATTCCTAATTCCCCCATTCATCACCAAACAAAAAAACTCACTACCTTATTCATCCAGTTCCTCAGTCCGACTACCTCTGTTTGCTGCTTCCGTGGATCGTAGTGGTCTGCTACTGCTCGAGGAATCTAGGGGAACACATTCTAACTCGTGGGATAGAAGAATGGTGCAATTTTTAGGGAGGATTTTGTGGTTTATGTCTAGCCTTTTGGTTCTCTCTCTCTCTCTCTCTCTGTTTTTGGTATGATGTATGTGTTTGTTTGTTTGATGATTTTGTTCTAATTTTGGGCTGTAATTCCCTGCTCTCTCTTTGATACACCCTTGGCCCTGGTCGGCTTTGGGGAAGTGTTTTGGATTTGTGTCTGTCTTATCTGCTATGGCAGGATTATTTTAATTACTTCGGCCGTGCTTTAGCTTGTCTGTGGCAGTCCTAGTTTAGTTTTGGCCGTGTGTTGGCCCATGGTTGGGAGCGTGCTTTAGCTTAGTCATGTTTTTGGATTTTCAAGCTATTGGTTTGACCTTGTAACACGTAAATAACAAAAATAGTGGAGAGAGAGAGAGAGAGAGAGAGAGAGAGAGAGAGAGAGAGAGAGAGAGAGAGAGAGAGAGAGAGAGAGAGAGAGTTTATTCTGGTTTGCTTCACAAAACTTCACACACTCACATGTTCTTTTAAGGGAAAAAAACTAGTGTAATGAGATAAATAGCCTCAATAATAATATAAATATAAATATAAATTTAAAATTTTAAAATATTATTATTGAAGGTATTTTTTTAGAAACATTAAGGATAAATGGAGACAAAAATAGTGTGAATTAATGATATTTCTAAAATATTAATAATATGAAATAGTAACCTTCATAATCCATTTAAAGTAATCACGTGATTCACGTTCATAGATTATCTAAATAGTTTAAGCATATTTGATTATCATATTAAGTAATTCTATTACAGCTGTGTTTTATGCGGACTGCGACACGAGAACTTCAAAAATAATTAAAAGGGTACTGCCATGCGGGGATGTAGCTCAAATGGTAGAGCGCTCGCTTTGCATGCGAGAGGTACAGGGTTCGATCCCCTGCATCTCCACTTTTGTATTATTCCTTCCCACTTCTCATTCCCCGAGACGCGGAGTTTTCTTTATGCCCCCCTCTCTCTCTCTCCATTCAGGTTTCGGAATGGTTATACCCTCTTCAACCTCGCTCCTGACCTTTGCTGTGTCAAAGCTCTGCTTAGGTTTTACGTATTTCAATTCTCGATTTCGACCCATTTCGTTCCAAATATTTTAATGCCCCCTCAAATTTTCTCATCTTTGGGCGGAGGAACCATGACATTTGGCGAACAGAAGTCGTTGCCTCAGTCCTTTGGCCTCCTCGGCCAAGCCTTCGATTCTGGAATCAACTTCTTCAATAGCTGGAAAAACGCTGTTCGCTGACACTGTGTATTGTAGATGTGTGCTTTGGGCGCTGTTTCAGGGTTATGTTTGATCCATCTTTCAGAGTTTTGTTTGTTCTTTCTTTAATGTCGTTTGCGTTTATTTAGGATACAAAAATGTGCATTGTATCCGTGATAATACTCTTACCAGTAGTACTTTGTTATTCTTGCTGTTTCATACATCGCTACATTAGTGTATTTCCTTGATCATTGAAACAATACGACACTTCTAAACTACCCAAACACCTTGTGAAGAGTCTCTTTATCGTATCACATGGATGCATGATTCTTGAACCAATTTCCCTTATTAGATGCATGAGTCTCTGTATATTAGATGCGCTAGCCATAGCTGCGGTTGTTGAACCAATTTCCCTTATGCTGTACAGGGTGGTTTATTGAAATGATGCAGTTTGTTGGGGATGCAAACCGACTACATTGAGGTTATTGAATCCATTGGGCCGGCCGATCGGTATGTCTATTATTCTTGTATATATATGTTGGGAAATCATATACCACGTGGAAGAAAGCAAGCATTATACAGGAAACTGAATATAATCATATAATTCAGCCTACCATTCCAAACTGAATATAATCATATAATTCTCATATATTTCAGCCTACCATTCCATAATCAGTATACATTATTCATTTATTTTTTCTCCAGTGCTGTATCTGGTTCATTCTATATTCGAAGTATTCACTGTTCGTCAGTTCTGCTATGTAATTAAGCATTATACAGGAACAACTCCATGCTTTGGTCGAGCTGTTGAAGTTGGTAAGGTAAGTGGTTATATCATAATTATGGATTTAAGCTAATGTTTCACCAAATGAGGACGACTTCCTAACATGGGGATGGCGTTTCAGGTTAGATATGTGGGAGTCAGTAATGAAACACCGTATGGAATCATGAAGTTTATTGAGACGGCTGTAGCGCTGCCTATCCAAGGATATATAGTGTGTCTGCAGGTTTTGTATGGGTAAATTGATTAAGAACAGTGAGGCTCCTTTATTGTTACTAATTTTGGACTCATGTTTGTTTTGATAGAATTCACACAGCTTGCTCTGCAGGACTTTCGATTCTGCAATGGCCGAGTGCTGTCATCACGAGAGGTATTTTACATCTTTGCATTCATTTTCAAGTAATTAGAACAGTGAAATTAACTATCTTAATGTAATACCTTTATTATTTTCTCTATGACGTGAGCAAGACCTCATTTCACGTATGTTATTATATCTATCAGAAGCCTTCTACAACCTCCGATTGGGAGATCGAGCAGCTATAAATCTGGTTGGATGGTGTGTTTTGGTCAAACCGACAGGTGTAGTGCTTGAGTTGAGTTACACTCAGAAGGATTTCAAGTAATTATGTAAGTGTCAAGGAGCCGAGATCCCAAATCTGATGGAGAGAACGAGTTTAGAGTTCTGAACATTGTTGTTTGAATTGGAGTTTTGAAGATGGAATTGGAACAATATTCGAATCTGCACTAGACCACCAGTATCGCAACTCAAGTATATATGCACCGGGCGAACTCGACTACTAGTGAGTGAGCGATTGTTGAAAAATAAAAAAAGCCCTGAGTCAAGAGCGTGCGGGCTTACGATTAACGTTTTAAAGTAGTGATAGATAATTCTAAAATGGAAGGGCACTCTTAAATTTATAATTCTAAACTATTTTTTTCTATTTAAATATACATCATAATATTTTTTTAAATTATTATTTATATTATTAAAATAACATTTTATATTATTTATATTATTTAATAATAAATTTTTTATGCTTTAATATTAAATAAAAGTTAATATTATAAAAAACATCAAAAAAAATTTTTTTAGACATAATTTAATAATTATAAGAAATGAATATTATTTTTAATACATTAGAAAATACTGTATAAATTTTATAGAGAAAATTCAATATAGGGCGTTTGGTGTGAAATAATTTTAAAACTTTTTAATTTTTTTTCTTTAAATATAAAAAAAAATATTTCTATAGAAATCTACTGCTTTAATCAATAAATTATACCTCTTGTAGGTCACCTCAACACCTAATAAGTAATACCAAATTACATTTTAAAATTCATATACTGTAAATACAACCATAACTAACAATAACAACGTAATTAGAATAACAAATAGCACTTCATACTTTATACCTGATAAACCTCCTAAATGCACCAAAGAACTCTTAATTTACTATTTTTAAAAATTTATATACATATATATTTTAAATGTATAATGAGAAAAATAGCCTCAATAATAATAATAATATAAATTTTAAAATTATTATTGAAGGTATTTTTTTAAAACAATAAGGACAAATCGATAAAAAAAAATAGCGTGGATTAATGAGGTTTTTAAATTATTGGGTTGTTATGCGGACTGCGGCAAACAGACTTGTACACAGATTGTCAAAAAGATATTGACGTGTGGGGATGTAGCTCAAATGGTAGAGCGCTCGCTTTGCATGCGAGAGGTACAGGGTTCGATCCCCTGCATCTCCAACTTTCTCTACACTTTTTTGATTATCCTTTCCCACGTCTCCTCCTCTCGTTCCCTAATGCTCGGTGATTTCTTTATGCCACCTCTCTCTCTCTCTCTCTCTCTCCATTTAGGTTTCAGAATGGTTATACCGCTCATCAACCTCGCTCCTGACCTTGCTGTGTCAAAGCTCTGCTTAGGTTTTATGTATTTCAATTCTCAATTTCAACCCATTTCGTTCCAAATGTTTTAATGCCCCCTTAATTTTTCTCATCTTTGGGCGCAGGAACCATGACATTTGGCGAACAGAACTCGTTGCCTCAGTCCTTTGGCCTCCTCGACCAAGCCTTCGATTCCGGAATCAACTTCTTCGATTCCGCGGAGATGTAAGTACGTCTGGGTATATATACACACACATATGTTCATACACACTCACAAACGTGTATATATTTATGGGCATCTATGGTTCTAGGTATCCAGTGCCTCAGCGTGCTCAAACACATGGAAGGAGCGAGCGCTACCTCGGACGCTGGATCCGAGAGCGAAAGATTCCTCGGAACCGAATTGTTTTGGCAACAAAGGTCTCAATGATTCTTATTGCTGCCTGTCCGAGTTTAACAAAATTTGGGCTACCTTGGAGGGTGTTTTGGGGAACTTATTTTTGTCTATAAAACAAAAAACAACCTGTTCCAAGTGTTTGTTATGTCGGTTTTTTTTGGGATTATTTATAAACAGTTTGTAAAACATGTTTTTTCATTCATTTCCCTTAAAAGTTATAAACATGTTTCATGTTATATTTATTGATAGTCTCTCAAATCAGGTCAGTGGGCCATCTGGGCAGATGACTTGGATCCGGGGTGGGCCCAAGAGCTTGGATGAGAAAAATATTACCGAAGCCATTAACAAGAGGTGGGTTTTGGTTTGAAAAACAGTTCATTTGCTGGAAAAAACTGTTTGCTGACACTGCGCATTGTTGATGTGTGCTTTGGGCGCTGTTTCAGGGTTATGCTTGATCCATTTTTCAGAGTTTTGTTTGATCTTTCTTTAATGTCGTTTGCGTTTATTTAGGATAGAAAAATGTGCATTGTATCCATGATAATACTCTTACTTGTAGTAGTTTGTTATTCTTGCTGATTATACAATTCTACATTAGAGTATTCCTTGATTATTGCATTCGAAACAATACAACACTTCTAAATTCTAATATAATCAAACACCTTGCCACGAGTCTCTTTTCACGATTCTTGAAAACTCTGTAGCATTAGATGCACTAGCCTTCCCTGCGGTTGTTGAACCAATTTCCCTTATGCTGTAGAGGGTTGTTTATTGAAATGATGCAGTTTGTTGCGGATGCAAACTGACTACATTGATCTTTATCAGATCCATTGGCCTGATCGGTATGTCTATTATTCCTGCATATATATTTGTTTATTTTCCCATATTTTGGGGTGAGATAATTTCTAGGTTATATTTTCAGATAGGACTTTTTATAATTCTCATATATTTCAGCCTGTAATTCCATAATTAGTATACATTATTCATTTATTTTTCTTCAATGCCATGTCTGGTTCATTCTATATTCGAATTATTCACTGTTTGTTACTTTAGCTATGTCCCCATGTTTGGGGAAAATGAATATGATCCAACTCGTCAATTCTGCTCTGTAAGAATACAAGAACAACTCCATGCTTTAGGTCGAGCTGTTGAAGTTGGTAAAGTAAGTGGTTATATCATAATTTCTGGATTTAAGTTAATGTTTCACCAAATGAGGACGACTTCCTAACATGGGGATGACGTTTCAGATTAGATATGTGGGAATCAGTAATGAAACACCGTATGGTGTCATGAAGTTTATTGAGACGGCTCAATGTGGTGCTGCTTATCCAAGGATAGTGTCTGTGCAGGTTTTGTATGGGTCAATTGATTAAGAACAGTGAGGCTCCTTTATTTTCTATCATTATTTGCTCTTTCCTCTTTTCTCTTTCTATAGATCCCACTTGTTAGTTGTTACTAATTTTGGACTCATGTTTGTTTTGATAGAATTCATACAGCTTGCTCTGCAGGACTTTCGATTCTGCAATGGCCGAGTGCTGTCATCACGAGGGGTATTTTACATCTTTGCATTCATTTTTCAGTAATTAAAACAGTGAAATTAACTATCTTAATATAATACCTTTATTATTTTCTCTATGAAATAAACTGTCAATGAAGCGTCAGGACCTCATTTCACGTATGTAAATCTGGACCTCATATCTATTAGAAGCCTTATACATCCTCTGATTGGGAGAGCAGCTGTAAATCTGGTTGGATGGCGTGTTTTGGTCAAACTGATGGTGTCTCGTGTCTAGTGCTTGAGTTACACTTAGAAGGATTTCAAGAAATTCTAAGTGTCAAGGAGCTGAGATCCGAAATCTGAAATCCGAATAAGAAGCTGAGATCTGAACAATAAGCTGAATGAACAAGAATTTGAGTTTCGAGCTCCGAAATCTGAACAAGAGAACAAGCTTCAAGATCCGAACTAGTACTTGGATTCAAGATCTGAAATAGAACGGAATACCATAAACGATTAAGAAAGTTTCTATTAATCGGGATTCATTTTTTTAAATCCAACTTGGGCAAGACAACCTCTCAATGACAGGGTATGGGCAGTGGACAAGTGCCCATTATGCCTAGGGCTCAGGGAATAAGTCGTCTCTCTGCCTCAGTTTCATTGAAAATGGTGTCACTTCAAGATCATAGAGTTTACTTTGAGATGATCACTTTTGACATATGCATTTGAATTACTTCGAGATATGATTCTTCATCTCAAAGTCTTTGGGATGTGTGATGGGATTCTCCTCTTCGGAATATAGAATTTTGAATTATTTCAAGATGGAGGCTACTTTGAGATATTGAATCCCTTCATGATATAAATCCTTGTCTTGAAGTCAAAGGTGAAATGAGTACTTGGATTACTTTGGGATATAAGACTTTGAAATATCGAAGTCCTTCTTTGTCTAGAACTCCTTCATTATTTGCATTGGGGCTCTTCATTGATTCTTCTTCTTCGAGATATTGAACTCCTACTTTTACTTTGAGATATCGAAGTGCCCATTGTTTTAACTCAAAATCCTCTAGGATTGAACTAGTTCGAGATATATGTTTTAACTTGAATCAAACCTTTAATATTTAGCCAACTTTTATTGTTTTTGGCCTTTTGCTATAAATAAGGTCTGTTTGCTGCCAGTTTATCTATTTTAACTTGATAAGATTCTAAAAGTAATAAAATATTAGAAATAATATGATAAATCGATTAAGGCATGAAATGAAGCATTAATTTGACTTCAAGACAAGGATTTATATCATGAAGACACAATTTTAAAGTCTAGTCACAAACACTTTATGAACTTCAAAAAGGGTACTTTCTAATGTGATGAGAGAGGAAGATAAATTTCTTAGATTTTACTTGAAAAAGGATTTTGAAATTAGGGGTGTTGAAATGAGAATGCAAAATGTAATGATTGAAAATGATAAGTTGAAGTAAAATGAGAATTTACATTACAATTTTAGAGCATAAAATCGGTTGCTCGGTAACAATGTTGCAGATATAAAGCATTCAAACAAGTCTTTGCAAGAAACATTGTAAAGATAGAGAGATCATGAAAAAGTGGCAAAACTCAACTAAAATACTTGAACAAGTTTAAAATTAGAACTGATCAAGACATTAAAGAAGTTCACCCAAGGTTAGGGTTTTGCAATCCTAAGAGTGAGACATTAAATGAAAGTCTTAGTATAGATGATCCACCTCCACTTTCTCATCCCAACAATGATAGTTAGTAAAACGTTATCTCTACAAACTTGTAGAAATTGTTCTGATACCAATTGTATATGCCAAGTCAAAGGTCTAGAGAGGGAGGGGGGTGAATAAACTTACGACACTAAGTTACGGCTTAACTCACTCAAATTCAAAATCTATTTTCAATAAAGAAGAAGACAAAAAATTGAATGAAAGGAAAAACAAACTGTTATTACTTTGAAACAATGGTTGTTGCGTTATAATGATAACTAGTAAACAATTGTAGGAAACCACATAAAACAAGAAGAATTGGAGGTTTTGATGATTAAAGCAACAACAAAATCGACAATGCGAATATCCACAAAATCTTCAAGTTAACTTTCCAATTATAATATAATAGATCAGTTAACCATGTCAGCAAACAGATTCATGCACGTTGGCAACAATATCTGTTTCTTTCATCATAATAGAGATGCCTTGAAAGGCATGACTTTTCAAAAGCAACACCTTCACAACTTGTAATAGAAAACCTCCTCATGCACGTGTATTAATTTAATATTTTGGTTTTAGTCTTACATATTTTGGAAGATAACTTCGAGACACTAACTCACTATTCGAGCTTCACTTGTTCAGGGATGAAAGAAAGACTTACTTTAGTTTCAAAAGAGCTTCAAGATGAAGGTTTAAATATGAACTTGGAATCATTAACTTACAAGGCATATAACAAGCTTACTTTGAGTTAAGATCTTCATCTCGAACCAAACTTGTTATCTTGAACAACCGATTCATCCAAACTTCATTATAAATTACTTCGAGACACCACAATTCTCGAAATGAACTAGATTATCTTTGAATGCTCCGCATATTGATTAACTTTGTTATGAGAAACTTCATGACGATAAGCATCCTTTGTCTCGAATCGAACTAGTCAACATTCAACTTTTAGTTATCTTTGATAAGCACATCTCGAATATCTACGTGATATCGAAGTATGCCAAATCTTGCATCGAAACTTTAGCCTTAGCAAGCGAACACTAACAAGGTTACAACTCATTTATTTCGAGATATAATCGCTCAACTCGAAATGAAGTAAATTGTTCTATAGACAAGACCTTGCTAATTGAACTTCGAGAATTAGTTTTCATATCAAAACAAATTGCTTTGTTTCAATATATTAAGCAAATGTCTAACTGAACTTTTAACACTTACTAATTTCTCTAGACATTGTGAACTTTTTAAATAAGTTCTTTGATACTTCATATTTTACTCGATTTAACCAAATTGGAAGATCCAACAGTTACAATGATTTTCTGAGTAGACAAAGAAGAAGAAAATACTAGAATGATGTACAATGGTATAACTACAAGAAATAACATAGTGATTTTAGTAGTTTTTTGAGCCTTAAAAGAAAATTGTGCAAGAAGAAGACTCAAGTGTCTAAAAAAGATAAAATTGGAGTTTTTTTTGAGTTTTAGTGAGTATATACTTGTTTGGTTGCCAAGGTTCGGGAATGAATCAATTGATGGTAAACTTCCTTTCATGATTATCATTGCTTTTCCTAACCTCCCTAAACAAGCATGGGCACCAAAAATGTAGATTGTTATCTTGCAAGTATTCATGGAACTTATTGGAAGACTACTTGAAGAATAAGATAAATGTAAGTGGAACCTTGATAGTGGATTTTCACACCACGTAATAGATGATGTATCATTATTGTTAGACATCAAAGAGAAAAAAGGACTGCTTGTGCTGTTTGGAGACAAGAAAAAATGTAAAATAGTAGGTAGCTATGTTTCAATTACTAAGGGGTTGTTTTGTTTCCAATGATTATTTTTGAAGACAAAACTGTTTTTAAAAATTGAGTCCATATGAATTTAGGCCACTCAAATAATTTTGAACTATCTTTCTCATTATTTTTAGAAATAATTATGTTTTCAAAAATAATACCATCCTATCAAACATTCCTTAATATTTCTATATTTTAAGATTTAAAATACAATTTATTGAGTATTAAGTAATAGTATGATAAAGGATTTGATTTGATTTTTCTTGATATTACTTATATTATTTTTGGCAAAGCATTTAAAAATATCAAACTGACAAGAACTAGGGATGACAACATTTAGTGTTGATACTTGATAATACATACTGCCACTCCCAACTCTATTCCGCATCTTAGGGTCACTATAGCTAAACTTTTGTTTCAATTTAGTGTTCCCTTACATTCCTAATGTATAAGGTTACTGATTTTCAATTTCTTAATCATTTTTGTAACTAACCTATACTTCTTGTATCACCCACTTAATGAATACAATGATTGTTTTTGTGTACATCTTTTATGCTTATGTGTTATTTTTTTTATCTCTATATATTTTGTGGATAACAATTTTCTATGTGATTTTGGATTTATTCTTGAAGTCTACAGGTCTTTATTTACTGCTCACTGTCGAGAGCATCATCGTTGTCCTGTTTGTTTTGGTGGGTGTGCAACATCTTTAGTTTTTCTCCATCTTGTCCTCTTACCACCAAAAAGAGAGTCATTGTCAAAGGAAGATGCAGACATAAGGAGCATAATGAACAGTCTACACTAAGTTGTATGTGTCACACTCGCAAATTTTAAAGAAATTGAAATTGAAAACATAACTTTCTCACGCCTGAAAGGTCAGAGGGTTAATGACAAACACCCAAAGAGACCACACCGTTGGTGATATTTTAAATAATCTTGTACAATCATACACTAAGGGTAATCCTATAGTTTCTATAAAAATATAATAATAATAATGACAAACAATGCAATTATCCATCAGCATAGCTCCTATCTAGGAACAACTATTAATGATAAGTCAGTTGTTACATCACAATTGATATTCAATTTCATGCAATTATCCACGAACTCCTATCCAGGACTAAAATAAATATAATCAACAACATAAATAGTATAGTACATGAAGGGAGTAAGAAGCGTCCTCTTGTAAGGGAAGGCCGGCTCCACTAATTTCTAGTAATACTTAAAAGGCAAACAATAAAGTAGAATGAACTATAAGCTTAGTAGATGACTTATAACTCAATGCCACCCTACGATGTAAATACTCCTAAATACTACATATGCATTGTACCAATGTTAGTGTGTGTCATTCAACTTGTAAGGTTCTCATTATAAGTCATCAGAATTCAATCTGTTAACAAACCCAATTAATAATTGAACAGTTTATTAGCTTAGGACACTCACTACCAACTCATCACCAGCTCAGGCCATGGCTTGTCAATCCCTACACAATAGTATACCAGCTCAGGGGCTATTGGCGCCTATTAATAATCAATTCCATGTCATCTATTCAGGAGCCTTAGCTAACTATCAATAACTACACCCACAACAATACCCATGGACATGAAGGCCCAACATATAGTTACACAAAATTAGCACACAGATATAGAAGCTAAACATAGCTCAAGGAAATCACACTGGACTCCCATGGAGCCTTCTAAAATCAACACTATATACATGTTTTAGACTTCCACAGGGCTTGAGAGTTAAACTAAGAAGAAAGAGTAGAGAAACGAATCAAACAATGCAACGGGACTGCTGTATGACTAAATAAGAAACCCTTCAATCAACTTAGGCTCACTCGATTGCCCCTAATTGAGTCAAACTTGGAGTCTTGGACGTCCTCTGGAAAATGAAACAATTGACTAAACAAAAGCATTATTCAATCGATCATTGTTCACTCGACCACCTCTGGTCGAGTAAACCTCCAAAATTCTTTATAAGGGAAGAGGTTGACCACCAAACCAAGCAGCTATCAATCTGTTGGATCTTTGGATTTAATTAAACCGAGCAAAAGTCAAAGTATCATATAACTTATTCAAAAAACTCAAGAATTTGTTAAGTGTTGAAGGTTTGGTTTGTGATTTGTTTAAAGTTTAGAATTGAAACAGTTTTGTCTCAAAATGAAATCTTAATTGCTTTAGACAATTAGCGGGAACTTGTTTGTAAACAGTTTACTTCATTTTGGATGATGGACTATATCTCCAAGTAATCTTAGAGTAAACAATTAGTGATTGGCAAAGTTCATTTGTTGAGACACGAGGCTTCGATTCATGATAAGAACTCATATCTCTGAGTAATTGGTACAATTCGAGGAGCTGATAGTGAAATTCGCTTAATTTGTGATGGACTATATTGTTGTTGTAGAAGTTTGATTCGAGATTTGATACACTTTGATTTCACGAAGTTATCACATAGTTATTCTTGACGAGCTTGTTTCTTGGAAGCGCTTGAAGTTTATCTTGTTTGATTTGAGTCAAAGGATGTTTGTCTTGAAATTTTGAAGTTACTCAACTTGTGGATTGTTCAAAGATAGGTTGTTCGGTTCAGTATGTAGTTCAGTTCACGATGAAGACAGTAACTAGAAGAAAGTATGTATTGCTTTGTTAGTTATTGTGTTTGAGTTCGTATTGAAACTTTGATATTGAAATTTCTTGAAACCGAAGGTCATTATCTCGCTTTGGTATGAACTGAAATTCGGTTCATGAGGTTGTGTCTTAAGTTCTTGAAATCGAAGTAATGATACTTATACGTGGATAAAGCAGTTTTCAGTTACGGGGCTTTGAAGATGATATATTTGGGAAGGCATGCTATGTAAGATAACTCTGATACAATGAATAAAATAAATATTGTGTCAATATTCTTGAATTTGTTTGCTGATGTATTTGGCTGATATAGTCATTATATTCGGAAAGTTAGTCTAAAGATTTCAAGGATATATATTGACGACTTTGAATTAAATGTATTAAGAAGAGAAAATTCCAGTGAGAGTTGTAGTGTTAGTCATTGGAACCTCTAGTTGTTCTTGTTTTGTTGTTCTTCATGGTTTGCTGTGATAGATTTTTAGGGTATCATTGTAATGCAGCAACTATTTTTCATAAGTATTAACAGATTATTATTTCTTTCTTCAGTTTGTTTTTCACTTAATTGCAAACAAATATGAATGATTGAGTTTGGCCATAATTTAGTGTTATAGGACTATTTAACTCTCCTCTAGACCTTTGGTTTGGGGCATATACAATCAACCAAGCCATGGCCGACTAAACAATCGGAAATGACTAGAATCCATCTAGTCGACCAAATTCTAGTCAACCAAACTATGTCCTTACACTCAACTAAGCTTCAATCAACTTTGTCACTTGCAGGCGACACTTAGTGAGAAACAATGATGTTTTAGCATGAATATGCCAATTCAAGATCTCAACCACCGAATTTCACCAATATACAATTTCATATGGATTATATTAAGTTTAAACATATTTTATTTGGACTTATAACTTATCCTACATCAAGTTATCGAAATGCGTAGGCCCTTTACATCAATAATACATCCAGCCCTTGATTCCTTAATCTCAATCATTTAATTGTTATTTAACATGCAATCACCACAGTCAAGTTAGAAATCATCATTTAAACACCTTACAACCATAAATTTAACTAATTAAACTTAATTTAATGGTTTCCTCTAATCTTAGCATTCATTCCAAACTTTTGATTTCTATTCAAATCATGCATATTTAATATAATCAAATGATATAGAGTCGAAGAAATACCTACCTGAAAGTTATTTCACGGATTGTATTAGTCAAAATCGCCCAAAATCAAATCTCCAATCTTTTTCTTTTCTTTTGACGTGCATGGTGCAAGAACGAAAAGACTCCCTCTCTCTGCAAGCCTAAGTATACATATTTATGCATATTATTTAATTAATAAATTTCAAAAATTAATAATTAATTTGTCTGGATCACAAACTTTAAATTAGGTTTAATTAAAATTTAAAATCAAAATGCTTGTATTGATGGTCACATTACTGTTCATGTCACGTTCTGAATTTTCCAACACCGAGAAATTGGTTGGTAATACCCCATGGCTGCTACAATAATCACTCCATGTAATAAAATTATGTTACATGATAAATACTGTCACCAGCTCTAAAACACGGTGTTTCAAGTCTCAACATTTATAATATCTCAGAACAAAACAACAAATCAAATGCTCATGCTTCCATAGCGGGATAATTGCCTAATGTTTGCTATGTCTTGCAGAAAAAGACATTAAAGGTGGGTGAGCAAACCATAGCTCAGTAGAGATTATGCCTCCTCGGACTAATCCAACATCTCACCCATAATATGCTTAGTGAAACTATTTGCAGTGTAGGGTAATTAAAATAACAGTAGACATCACAAAAAAAGGTTTCCTATCCACTCTAGAACGTTCTCATGTCATTTTCAGGTGGTCCTCTCAATGAAACCTCAATACTCGAGCCCACTCTTGGACCGTTCCCTCAATGGGATCTCAATATCTTATGTTTACTTTAGGACTGTTCTCTCAATGGAACTTTAATTTACTCAAATACACAATAATAGATATTTCAACGCACAACACAATTTAAAGAATAGTTATTACTCAAACACATAACAATATTCAAAACAAGGTTTTTATTGCCACAGGGTATCTCTATTTTACATGCTTGTCTCAATATACCAAGGCCTTATACCACAACACAATTCCTCCCAAACCATTATACCAAGGAAGAGTTGAAAGTCTTAATATTCTAACTTCTCATAACCATTAAAACAGACACAAGAGGATAGAACTACCTATCTTTCTGACGAAAAATGAATTGAAAGACTTGCACCTCGTGTTCTTGATTCAAGGACTAGTTTTTCACCTTTTGCATCATGCTTTCTCTCTCTCTAATGCGACGGCAGCTAAGGTCTGAAAAATTGCCCAGTCCAGGTCGATTCGACAAAACACAAAAGAAAACACACTACACTTGGTCGACACCATCCAAAATGCGCATCAACCACACTCCAATGATGTCGACCAAAAGTGGTTGACACCGACCACTCTGCGCACATCGACTACTCCCCATGTCGACCAATACACATCAAAATACTCCATGTCGACCAACAAGTGGTCGACACCAACCTCCTTATGCGTGTTGACCCCCCTCCATGTTGACCACTCCCCCATGTCGACCAAGAGGAGGTTGACACCGAGCACATGTCAACCTAAAGCCAGCGTTGACCTCACCACTTTGACCACTATCATTCACTACCTTTTGCTACACTCTAAAATACCATAAAATTAACATTCATAAATCAAAATTTTAGCACCACAAAACACCTCCCAAACTCTTACTCTAAGACTAGGACACAAGTTCTCACAGTTCAAATAGTCTTATCCTAAAATAATGACTAACTCAAAGTGCTATCCAAAACATGTCTTTACCGGATGTGCTTTGGTTTGTTGTTGATTTGTCATTGGACTCTTCAAAAAATACCTAACTACAAAAAGTTCTTTGATAAATCAGGTGCGATCCTTACACACTTTGAAGTCTATGTTCCATCTGATGTGACTTTGACAATTTGTTGACAGTTGCTGAGCTTTATGCAGGAGAATCAATGTGAAAACCAAGTAGAACCCTTTACCGTTTAAAGATGGGTTGTCAATTCCAACCAAATAGGAAGAGATTGTTGGATCATTTGTTGTGGTCAAACTGCCACGTGTTAGTGCTTGAGTTACGCTCAGAAGGATATCAAGAAATTATTAGTGTCAAGGATCCAAAATCCAAACAAGAAGCCCAGATCCAAAATCCAAAATTTGAAGTTTGAAATCCGAAGAAGTTAAGTTCCGAATTATGAAATCTATTCAAGAGAACAAGTTTCGAGATCCGAACTAGTACTTGGATTCAAGATTTGAAATCTGTATAAGCTATTCAAATTTCTAGTTCTGAACATTGTTCTTTGAATCAGAGTTTTGAAGACGAGATTAGAACAATTTTCAAATCTGCATGACCAGTTCTGCAACCGGGCTTTTCACTGGTGTTGACAATGACATGATTTTTGTGTGTTTGACCTTCAAAGACGGTCATGGCCTCATCAACAATCTTACTTGACTTTTTTTTGTGACATGACATAATCCTATTTTCGAAACAGAGAAATGATCGTGAAAGTTCCTATTAATCAGGATTCCTCTTTCCATATATTGAAGACAACGGACATGTTAATTGGACTACCCTAGGCGGTGTCTCTGGTGGAGTATATATATATGCATGGGGCAACCTCGACAGCAATTGTTGATAAGGAAAAGAGCCCTCATTCTAGAGAGTGCGCTTACAATTCCCAGAGCCGTCGTTTTCAAGTTCGAAGAACTTGAGTTTTATTTTGACATACTTTGTACTCTCTTCTTATTTCTGTTTTTGTTCTGTAGATCCACGTTGATTATTTGAAATCACCAGAGCATATTTTTGTAATACAATTTCACATTTAATGGAAAGTATTATACGTGCATCTTTGTTTCTTTTCTGCAAATCTTCTCAATTGCAAACAAAATATACATTTTGAAGTGTGACCTATTCTTCCTTTAGGTCACCTCGGGACCTAATAAATCTCTATAATGGAATTATTACTAGCCAAAGATTTAGACAATTTTGGTTTTCTACTGAGAATAATGTGTTCATTAACTTCAATTATGTTGATTTTTTATCCTTTGCATATGTTGAACATCTTTAGGATCAGCTTATTGGCTTACAGCCCTCTGGCAATGGGAATACTTTCTGGTAAGTATTTCTCTTCAGACGAGATTCCTGCAGATGCGCGGTTGAATCTCTTCAAAGGTTCGTATTTAGTTGATATTTTCCTGCTAATGGAAACCCCCTCCCCTAAGGCACCGGAGCTTTGTTTCATTATAGAGTTTCTCATTTCTTTCCTCAGGGAGGTATTCAGAAGGGGAGTCACGATACAGCCTGAGCAATGGCATTATTAAAGCAGCTACTAAGGTGGCCCTTTTGTGTCAATGTCGATCTGTTTCTGTCAATTTTTTTATCAAAATCCTCTGTTTGTTACATCTGGTTTACCAGAATTCCATTTAGAAATGCCTGATGCCATTAACATTTGTGAATGTATTTATTTAAATGTTTTGCTAATGGGTACCTTTTCTTTTACCCTCCTTCAACTTTTATGAGTTCTTCCAACAGTAACCCATATGTAATGACTGCATATGCAGTAACTTTTATATTTTCAAATGGCTCTTATTTTGCAGGAATACCTTGTCATTGCTGATAAATATGATATTCACCCTGTATCTCTTGCAATCGGTACACACTCTCTCACTCTCACACGCATTTACATTGTATTTTTTTCATTTTGTTGACAGCATTTACAGTGTACTTGCTTCATTCTGTTGCCAGCATTTGTTTTAAAACATCCGCTTGTTGCAAGTGCTGTTTTTGGAGCCACCAAGTCGTGGCAACTCTGGGAGGTTCTCCAAGCATTTGATGTTGAGCTTACACCTGAGATAATTGCAGAGATCGACAAGGTTCATGCGAGGTTTCCCAATCCTTGCCCTTGATCATTGTTTATATCGATTGGTAGATATCATGGAGGAAAAAGATGCCTTTTTTTTGAGACGCACTTTTAGATTTGACATCATGTATGCCAGTAATAGAAATAGACGTGCTAATAGGGAATGGTAATTATAATAATCCATTGTTTTACTTTTAGTTCTCTACTGTATGGATCAACAGTCCGGAGAAGTTACCCAACCCACCTTTTACAACTTCTGAGTGCCCTTAACATTTACATTAGGTTCTCTAAATCTTTATTTTTTAAAAATATAGGAATAAAATTAAAAAAATATTAAAACATGTTTACATTCGAATACTGAAAATAGGACTTGGAGAAAGGAAAAGAATAATATTTTCCTTATATTTCAGGATTTATCATTTTTGAAATATTTTTCCTATAAGTTTTTATATTTTATTTGGTTTGTGTATTTTTGAATAATATAATAAATAGTAAAGAAATAAAAAAAGTAATAAAAAGAATATAATAATAATATTTTAATAGAATATAGATATTATATGAAATTAAATGTATAAGATTTTTTAAAATGACTAAAATTTTAGAAAGTGTCCTTTTTAGTTAAAATTTTTAATGTGGATACTTTAATACTGGTTTCTATTGCTATTTGACAATTATATTTTAGTTTCTTTTATTCCAAACTAGAGGAAAAACCGTAATAGATATGATACGTATTATTTTTAAAAAAATTACTTTGTAAGAGCAACTTCAACACACTCTGTATTATTTAGATGTAGACAATAAAACATAAAATTTCTGCTCCAATAGACTCTTTATATTACTCTTTACATCTGAAAATTGCTACAGTGACTCTTCACAAATGAAGAGTCACTGTTTATTATCTAGATTTTATTTTATTATTTTTTCTCTCTCCTGCTCTTCCCATCTCCCGTTCTACGCAACCTCCCATTCCTTCACTCCCGCCGTCCGTCCAAGCCCCTCCATCCCTGCCGAGTTCTCATCTTCTTTTCTGTGCTATTTTATTTTGGATCCATTAAGGTTGTAGTCAAACCCGACCCAGATTACTCGGTTCTAGTCTACAAGGGGTGTTCCCAGCAGGCGCTTTCAGATCCGACTAGGACTTACTCTCAGGCGCTGTCGAGCGTCCTCGGATCCTTGGTCAAGACCTTCGCGGGGAGCAGCAGTGCCTCTGTCTCCGGCCTCTTCCAGTGCTCAGCGACCTCAGCAACGCCAACACGCCTGGCGCAGTGAGGATCTAGCTCCGTGGCTGCTAGATGTCATACGAGGTCGCTAAGTTCCTGCAGGTCTCCGGGCTCGGCCTCCTCTATAAGACCTGCGGGACCATCACCCCCGACAGCGGCAACGTGTTCGAAGCGGGCCACGATGCCGCATTTTCTTCCATGGAGAGCGGCATCTCCGGTGGAGGCAGTGGCGTAGTGCGAGGGGGACTTGGGGACGGGGGATTGCAGCGAGCTACACAGGGTTGCCTTCATTATTTAAATATTTTAAAATAATATTTTAATAAAAATAAAAGTAAGTTGAATAATAGTGTTGGAGTTGTATGTGTAAAATAGCTATCTACATTTAAAAAATTCTTGTAAAATCAATATACAGAATAGTGTTAGAGTTGCTCTAATGTGAGGCATTGTTTTAAAAAAATATAAAACGAACATGCATCTAGGTCTAGACGTCAAAAAGGGTGGGAAAAGCATCTACTTCTTTACAATAACTGTTTTACTTTTTTCTATGCTAGAAAAGCAGTTACAATAATTGTTATCATGATCCAACGGAGTTTGATCGTACTTTCATTTGTAATAATTGTTATAATATTTTATTACAGTTAAATAAAAGGCTGATTATAGTCGATTGCATATATAAAAATACAATATAACTGGGCAGTCTAGTGAGTCATTATAATCCATTAAAGATTTCCCTTTCATATACGGTTTGGTTTTTCATATATATAGGTTCATGCCATAACATGCAGTAGAATTATTAATGTGATAATTATTAATTTGAGTTAATACTTTGAAAGCAATAGTTCATATTATACTTTTATTTAACTATTACTTGCCATAGTTAATTGAATTGTTGTAGTAGAGTTGCATTTAAATGAAACTTTAATATGAACCATTGAAAGTTTTAATTTAACAGGTCAAATTTGAGTTCTTATGTTAAACAATAAGAACACTTTAAATGATTTGGACTGTCAAATCTAAATTAAAAGGTTTAGATTGAAAAGTCATATTATTTCATTATATCATAATATTTTATATATAGCTTAAGTTTTAAAATGTTCACCCTCACAATTTACGAATTTACTATTCATCTTAAATATAACTTTCAAGGAAACATTGTGTCAAGTTTCCTTACGACATGTGTATAATATGTTTCATTTATATGTTAACTTGCAATAGAAAATTTTAAACTAGATTGCAATTGTTTTTAAAGTATTTTGAACATAGGTCTTGTGTAAATCTTTGTTAGTCAAGCCCCAGTTAAAAGGCTAGTTTGAAGTATTAACAAAGTGTGAAGATCATGAAGATCATTAAATGCTAATTAATTGCTCCTTTATTTCTTAAAAATTGAAACAAAGTATTTTTATAACTTAAAAAATAATCAATAAATATAAATACTTTTTGATTGTTGGGGAGTCTAAATACTTGTTGTGAACACATTATAATCTTTGTTTGCATATGCTGAAAACTCATTTTGCTTGTATCTCATAAATGAATCAAAGTTACTTTATCTTGCAAATTATTATTTCATCAAATATATTCTCATTTTCTTTCAAATTCAGCAAGTGTATTTGATTTACATATATTATTATGAAATGAAAGGGGGGAAAGCACTCCTTTGGACAACTTTTGCCCAGGTTTATCACTCATTTTTTAAAGATGTGTCACATGCAAAAGTCATGGTTGTTTCTCAAGAACTAAGGAATATTACCACAGACATGGTTAGATCTTGATTGGTGATTGAAAATCAAATAAAGAATGTCATTGTCTCATCTTTGAGGAACTAACTGCCCATAATGACTTATGTCTATGAATGGTATGAAAATCATAAAAATACCAATTAGTATAAGTAATATCAAATATTAAGACATCATTAATATATTGGAATGTCTTTCTTGCAAGTCCATACTTAGTAACATACTTGGTAGCCATTCTTATTTGTTTCCTTTTTTTAATATTGTGTCGTACTTTCTCATCTTGAACCCTTCTCTTTTTGCATTCTTCTTATGAAATTATTCACTATCTTCAAGTGATTTGGAACATGTCTTGATTTTTCAAGGTTATACTTTCATTCAATTATTTTGGTTTGTAGTAGAACATTCTTTGTGCTCCATTTGAGGAGGTAGAAGATTCAAAAATAATTAAGTAAATAATTGCAATAATTTAGCATGAGCAGATGGAATTTGCAATAATTCATAAATATTCATTTCAAATAATTAACAAAAAGCATTGAATCCTAACTAAGTAATTGTCACGTCCCAAAAAAATCCAAACAAATGGAACTAGACACGTGACTATGCTATGTCCGCACTCAAAGAGTCAAGGGAATGGTGACTAGCATTAGTGGAAACTATACAACAGATGTTGGCTCAATCATGCTACCTATATAGTTGCACAACTGGGGTACTTATGTATTTACTAATGAAATAAAATCCAATAACTTATTTCTCAAATATCAAACCCTATGAATGCAATTGTCATTACAATATAACATAACGTGTCTCAAAGATACAACCACAACAGTAGCCACAACAAATCAGGGTGTCAACTTGTGTATATGCCATCATAACTGCAAAGTTGGAGCCAATAGTAGAATAGGAAATAAACAATGAAGTGGTGAAAGGTTCATTATTTGTAAGTTGAAAGAATGCTTATATTTTATTTGATTATAGTTAAGCGCATTCTTTTGTCCCTGCAAATTATGCCGAACACATGAATATTCCACATCAAAAGCTAAAAGTGAAATTATCAGTGATCACACCAAGTGATAATACCATAAGTGCCAATAAAATATATAAATCGTGTCTTATTACTATATATGATAGCTTACTAGGGAATCTTATCTCCCAACCAATATTGGACTTTGATGTCATATTATGAATGTAAGACATTTATACATGCAGCCATGGAGTGTAAAAAAAAGATTACTCTTAATCCTTCAAATTAACCTAGTGTTTACATGTCAAAAAGATTATAGGGATGTCTTTTTGTTCACTTGCTCCCTCCCCCTCTCCCTCTCTCTCAAAATGCTTGTAATGTTGGTCACGTCATTATTGAGATATTTTCCATACCAATTAAAGACTATTTCACAAGCTTACTAAAAACATGGTAGAAAACTTTGAAAATAATAAAAATTTATAAAAGTACCCAAGTGACAGTGATAGACTAGATATTTACCAATCATGCAATAAATAACTTCAATGCTAATCAAAACATGACATCATTTTTTTTTTTTTTTTTTTTTTTTTTTTTTTTTTTTTTTATTTTTTTTTTTTTTTTTTTTTTTTTATTTTTTTTTTTTTTATTTTTTTTTTTTTTTTTTTTTTTTATTTTATGAGCATAGCCTATTTAATAGTTAACATTGCTACTTCTATGCAATTTTGGGGCAGTCCTAAGAAATTAGATGTCCTTAAGACCCGGCCTAAGAGAAAGTTTCAAAAGAAACCGTCCATGTTTTTGTTTTTTGTTTTTTTGTAAAGTTTTAGTTATTAAACTTTAAATTTTTTCATAAACTATTTAAGATTTTGATAATCATAAATTAAAATTTAGAACTATCAATTCATACCATCCAAACTTATTATCATAATTATAAATATAATAAAGTACTAAATAAAACAATAAAACATCCAAGATATA
This sequence comes from Taxillus chinensis, assembly GCA_023512835.1. NCBI lineage: Eukaryota > Viridiplantae > Streptophyta > Magnoliopsida > Santalales > Loranthaceae > Taxillus > Taxillus chinensis. The sequence goes on along the minus strand of CM042090.1, from coordinate 7,989,277 downwards.
ACAATCAATTCAAAAGAAAAGTTTTTATTTGGACCTCTAATTGATGTCGACGACTTCAAAGATCATTCCTTTAATTTTAGTCGACCTATCATGATTTACGTCATGTGGTCAACATCCAAACGACGTACCCAACTTCTGGTCGATTTGGCTACTTTCAAACCCCCATCTCGTTGCTAATGTCAAATCAACATTCCACTTTCGGTCGATGTCGTGTGCCCCTCTATAGTATATTTTAGTGAGTGCCTTAAGTGGTTGCCTTTTGGGTCTCCCCTTGGAGATGGCCCTACTTCTATCATTACTTTAGGCAACCTAAACTGAATAACTACAACTTAATTTTCAAAATCTTACTAATTCATATGAGACAAAAGACAATTTTAATTTTTTAAACACGAAGGCCCACAAATGCAATTGATAGTCAAGATTTAGTTCATATACTACTTTGAACCTGCGAAAAATTACACTGACACAACTGAAGTAAAAAATTCCAAGCAATCATAATGAGGTTCTCACATTACAAATGAGACAAGGCATTCAATGTACATTGTTTCCCAGCTCTTTAGAGATTTAATGTAAGCTGCATATTTTTGTTAGTTTAAAGAATTATTTTAATAAAAAGCTTAAAAATTTTACTTTTCAAATTATTTATTTTAACAAAAAAATTAACAAAATAAATATTTATTTCTATATTTAATCTACTACTATTTACCTTTTTATTTATTTAAAAAATATAATTTTCTCTAGCTATATTTATTTTTTTATTTATTTTTTCTCTTATCATATTTAATTTTAATTTTAATAAATAAATAAATATTAAAAAATTATTTTAATTAATAAACTATTAAAATAAAAACAAAAAGGTAACTTATTAAAATAAAATAATAATAATTTTAATTATTTTGAAGAATCAAATTGCACTTGTCCATAAGTGTGCGTATGTAAATTAACATTTTTGTCAATTTATTTCATGACTAATGGAGGAGAGTGTATACCATAGTTCGAACGTAAATATTTATTATTATTTTTGTTTCATTCGATTGAAAGATAAGCTTTCAAGGGGAGAAGAGACCTTACCAAAGATCTGGCGTGTCCGCGTGAAGCGAGAAAGCAGAGTAGCAACGAGGGGTTTCGGTGATGTGATACTTGCCGACGACGTGGAGGGCGGCTGCGACTGGAATGGGTCGCGTGGAGGAGTGTCGGTGCTAGGCAACAATGATGGCTTGGTGCTGGGGAGTGGGCCCCCCCAATTTTTAAAAATAGAAAAATTAAATATAATTTTTAAAAATAGAAAAATTAAATATAATTTTTAAAAATATTCTAAAAACAGAAACCAAAAACAATAGCATATTTAAAATTTATTTTGATCTGTTAAATCAATATGAAACAGATAATAATGATTGATATGTATATATATATATATCAATGATAAAAAACAGATAAAGAGGGCATAGCTTGTGGTAAGTTTGAAGGTCCAATTGGGAATTTTCTTGACTTAGCTTATTCACATTTGGCTCCATAATTGAGCATTTTAACTAAATTGTTGAGTCAAGTCAATAAATAGATTAACAAGTTATTGAGTGTGAATAGTACTAGTTAAATTTGATTAGTTACTATATCACTTAGCAAATAAAAAATTTCATAAAAAAGTATTAAATATGTGTATTTTAAATGAGTGAGTCATATTACTATTTAAATGATAAAAAAATAATATTTAAATGAGAGTAAATTTAAAATATTGAGAAAGATTAGGTGGAAAAAGTAAATAGCTAGAATAGATAAAGATAACTTTTTTTGGCTAAATTAACCAAAGATTAGGTGGGCTAGATATAAATGCTCTTACAATGGTTGTTGTATAGTGGGGCATGTACATCCCCAAAGATTAGTCATGGCATGAGACAGGTGTTTGGTTGCCTTAAAGCATTCGCATTCTAACTCAGTAATTGAGCCTTTTAGGCAAATTGTTAAGTTAAATACCAAAAACTTTTTTCCATCTAGGCTCAACAAAATGCCTCGACAAATTGTTGAGTATGAATAATACTAGCCAAATTTAGTTTGACAAATAAAAAAATTTAAAACAAATCATTTGATATGTGTATTTTAAATAAATGCTTTAAATGAGTAGGATCATATTAATATTTAAATGATAGAAAAATATTTTTTAAATGAGTGTAAAATTAAAATGTTGAATCATTTGTGTATGCTTTTAAAAGTAACTAAATTAAAGAAATGTAACTTTTTTTAACTTAACTAACCAAATATTAGGTGAGCTAGATATGAATACTTTTATTCGACTTCTGGTGTGTCTAATTCACGCCTCCCAAGCGGTGCGTGTGAGTTGACACGGCTAAGTAGACTCTCTTAATGTGTGTGTGTGTGTGTGTGTGAGAGAGAGAGAGAGAGAGAGAGAGAGAGTGTACTACCATGAATTATCAGGGTTGCAACCTCGGTGGGTAACCTTGATAGTGTAACAACAACATACATGTAAAGACTCATGTTTTGTGTAGTGTTAAAAGATAGTCATTTGATGAGGATACAACTATCTGGATGGTAATATGAATGTTGATGTGAGTGTTTTGATAATACTTGGATCTGATTTTAAGTTGAGATCCAAAAAGGATTATTTATGGACTTTTGGGGATCTTTTGGTTGACCTTGTGTGTGAGCTGTTATTGAGTTTGAAAACATCCGGATGGTGATGTGCGTATCATTTCGAGCGTTTTGACAGTAATTGAACTTAATTTGAAGTTCATGACCAAGTGAGGCTAATTATTATTTTTTGAGAGTTTATTAATTAAAAAAGACAGAAATAAAAATAGGAGTAAAAAAGGGTGAGCTTACACGTTATGCTTTATCATTAATGTATTGGGCAGCTTGGAGGAGAGAGCTTGAAGAGCTTGAAGAGCTTGGAGCCTTAATGTTTGGGGCAATTTGAGTTAATCAAAGCTGTGAATAATCTTCTAAGTAGGTGTTCTTACCCTATTACATTGTTTATCTTTTTAGATATGTATGATTTGGGCATAAATTAAAAGTTTGGTACGAACCCTAGGAATTTGGGGACAAGCCGATTTTAAGCTGGAAACCTTACATTTTAGGTTGTTTTGTAGCCTAATGTGGCTATGAAGAGTTAAAACCCATTTTAGAGGGTGAATTGATGCTTAGAATTGCAAATTTGGGGGCTTGGGACTGGATTTCATCGAACACCAATTGACAAACCCGATTGGGCAAGTTACACTCAACATGATTGGTTGAGGGAGATAGACCAAAGAGTTTGATTGACCTTGACTAGCAGGGTGGTCGATCTTGACCATTTGGTTTGGTCGACCGCGTGTGGTCGACCGCGTGTGATGTGGGTGATATCGTTGTATTGACCTGATATAGCTTGGTTAACATGGTGTGATCGACTTAGTGTGTTATGATTAATTAGGTGTGTGCTTTACTATGAGCTTTAGTTAACCTCAACCTATTGATGAGGTTGACATTGACCATATGGTGTGGTTAACCTCAACCAGGTTCAATCGGCTAGGTCAATCGTTTTAAATGATGGTCGATTGAGATTTGTGTTGTTTAATTGACCAATAACCTTTGTGTGTGTTTTTTCCGTTGTTTCCTCTCAGTTTGACTTTGAGACCGTGAAACTCATTTTTGGGGTTATTATAGGGGTCTCAAGGGGAGCCAATGGGATGAACCATAAATTTTTAGTTTAGTTCTTGGGTTGAGGCCCAAGGGGTGCGAGTTGGCACAACGAGAGCTTAAGTAGACCATGTTATGAAACCATTGTGAGGTATTGATTTGTGTTATTTATGCTTATGCTATGATCTGTGTGTACATTCATGTTACATGACCGTGGGGGCCTTTGGGGCAGTAGGCTATGATAGTTGACAAATTTGCAGGGTTGAGCTTGTGTTTATAGTAGGTTATGACTTCTGATGTAAAGTTGATGGGTGGTTAATGCCCCTGAGCTAATGTACCCCTAAGTTGGGTGTGACGGGTTAAAGCCTGACTTGAGCTGACATGTGGTTAAAGCCCCTGAACTGATGCACCCTTGAGTTTGGGTGTGACAGGTTAAGGCCTGAGTTGAGTTGAGTTAAGCTAAACTCATAGTGATAGGGTTGAGATACCTTGAGCTGGTGATCATATAAGATCGTGAATAAGCTGAGTCCTGATATTTTAGACATGCTGAGTCCTGATGATTGTGAATATTATACAACATGTAATATATAAATGTTTATTTTGCATAATAGGGTGGTGTGGAGTTATAAGTCATCTGTTGTGCTTATAGCTCCCTATATTGTATTGTTTACCTTTTTAGGTGCAACTCGAGACTAGTGAAGACCTTTCTTCTAGGAGGACAATACTAAATACTCTGACGTACTATTCTGTATTGTATTCATGTTAACTGTTTGTTTTATCTTGAATATGAATCCGTGGAAGGTTATTTGTGAACATCAACTGTGATGTATGATTGCTTGTGATATTTATTGTTGTTTTATGTGATGTTGTGGGAAAGTACCGGATTACACTTAATGTTTACCTGTAGTGTAATATTTTTTCTGATTTTGAATTTGAGAAATTCAAAAACATAAAAATACAAAAACAATTGGGGAAAAAATATAAAAATTTAATAATATTTTAATAATATTATATTATTACATTACAAACTATTGCAAATATCATTTATCGTATAAACATAAATATAAATATGAAACGGTAACACTAGCCAACGGCCACTTCTTTTTTCATGCAAATTTGAAAAAAGAAAATTCAGGGAAAAGACAAAAGAAAAATGAAACAGGCTTATGCAAATTAGAACATTGACGCTAGCCAGAGTCACTCTCTAGTAAAGGTTCCGGTGCGACGCGTGCTCGTCTCTCCGCGGACGAGCCCGGACCACCACCCCTCCGCCGGTTCCGACCCACTTGTCGTCGTCCCCAAAATTAGGGTTCCTCCATTTCTTTCCTCTCCATCATCGCCTTCGTTGATGTTGTTGTTGTGTTGTTTTAGACTTTTAGTAAGTTGAAGAGCATCACACCACCACACCACTCAGGGAAGCTGCCTGCCTGTAGGGATCAAAATCAGGGGCGATGGGTTCGAAGCCCTGGCTGGCCCCTGCTCCGACCTATACCACCTTGGAGACCTATTGGGACTCGGACGACGACGCCCCCGGTCCCCGCTGCGGCCATACCCTCACCGCCGTCGCCGCCACCAAGTCTCAAGGCCCTCGCCTCATCCTCTTCGGCGGCGCCACCGCCATTGAGGGCGGTGCCTCCGCCGCCGCCCCCGGAATCCGTATTCCCGACCCTCTCTCTCTCTCTCTCTCTCTCTCTCTCTCTATATATATATATATATATATATATATATATATATATATCTGAGTGCCTGACTGTGTGCTTTACTTCAATTGTTGAAATTGGGTCTTTTGGTTTCTAGGGTTGGCGGGCGTGACCAATTCGGTTCATTCTTACGATGTTCTCACCCGGAAATGGATCAGGCATGCTTTTGTAGTGTGGTTCTACTCTAATTAATTCCAGGGCAGTGTATTGTAGTATGTATATGGTGCTGTGATTTTTGTTGCTTGACTTGTTTGAGCTATTTTTCGCATGTTAAATTGACGCAGAATCAAACCGGCTGGTGAGCCGCCGTCTCCTAGGGCTGCTCACTCGGCGGCTACAGTCGGTACTATGGTTGTCTTTCAGGTAACAGAGAGCCCTATAAGAGTTAGGAGCTGAAACTGTCTTTAGATTGTTCTTGGGGTCTTATTTGTGTTTTATTTTTACAAATTGATGATGTTAGGGTGGGATAGGTCCTGCTGGGCATTCCACTGATGATCTTTACGTACTAGACTTGACCAATGACAAGTATAAGTGGCACAGGTGAGTTTGTTTCAAACAAATTTGTGACTTGCTGCCTTCGTTTGGGTTTCTTTCTAATTTTATTATTTGGTGCTGTTGCTGTTGTGATTTGTGCATGCAGAGTGGTAGTTCAAGGACAGGGTCCTGGGCCCCGCTACGGCCACGTCATGGACTTGGTTGCCCAGAGATATCTTGTTACTGTCAGTGGCAATGACGGTGAGTACATTTAGCCTTTTTTTTTGTTAAACAATAATCTATGCTGTTTGTGCTTCTACTGAATCATTGGCATCATGCGTCAATGTGTGAAAACAGTAAGTTCATTGTAAGCATAAACTATATTGGACATAACACATATGTTAGTTATTCATTAGGCTATTGCTTTCTTCATACATCTTAGGTATATGAACTCATTTCATAGAATGCACCACAAGCCATAATTTCGGACTTGATCTGTTATATGGATCAGATATGCTGCTTTGAATATAACACTAACAGCAATGAAATAATTTTGAAATCTCTGATCTCAGGAATTACCATGTTATGGTTGTCAGAGTGTTTCTTTGCACTACATCACAACATACTGTTGAATTATTCACTTCATTATGGTTGTGCTTTGTCTGATCCTTCATGCTCTCTTTTTCTTTTTTTGATCATGACTCCCATACCCTTTATTACTTTCTGAATTAGGTAGAAATGATGTTCCTGGAAATGCTTGGGCTTTTTATGCCTTTTACATTACAATTCTTTCAATTCTTGGGTTGATTATTATGATTCCCCCCCTCTTTTTATGGGTCTATGTAATTTGGAAATGCATTTTTTTTTAAGGAAAGAGAGTTTTGTCAGATGCTTGGGCTTTGGATACAGCTCAGAAACCCTATGCCTGGCAGAGGCTCAGCCCCGAAGGTGATAGACCTTCTGCAAGAATGTGAGTATGCATAATTAATTTGCACCGTTATATTCAATAATGCATGGTTCTTCACCTACTTAGCTTTAGAATAGGTATCTTGGAATAGTTTTGAGCTTTAATATCTTGGAATTGACTTTTATGGACTCGCTCTTCTGTCATACAGGCTGAATATCTATATTTTTGGGTTTTTTGACCTGTATTTTGTGTGAACATTTTTTTCATAATTCGAATCAAGCTTTGATGTTTTAATTGCTCTTGAAATCAAATGTTTCTCATCAATCATTAGAAAATAAATTTATTTTTTTTTGTTTTTTTTTTATTTTATTGATAATAATAATAATAATAATAATAATAATAATAATAATAATAATAGCAAAAATGTTTTATAATAATAATAATAATAATAATAATAATAATAATAATAATAATAATAATAATAATAATAATAATAATAATAATAATAATAATAATAATAATAATAATAATAATAATAATAATAATAATAATAATAATAATAATAATATATTATCGTTATTTTATTTTGCAGGTATGCAACAGCTAGTGCCCGTTCTGATGGCATGTTTTTACTTTGTGGTGGAAGGGATTCTGCAGGCTTGGTATGTATGGGTTTTTGCGGAGACCAAATGAAATTGAGGGCATGTAAAATTCTTTACATGTTTTATGCAAGCATCTAGGAAATTCTATGTGCTTCCTTTTCATTTCTTAACAAGTTTTAATGGTTTTGGATTTTCCCTTTTCTTAATCATTAGGGTTTTGAGGTAGGATTGGGATCCCATTCCAGTTTTTCACCATCTGTCCAAAACTAAAATATCTTTTTGAAAGTCGACAAGGTTAGGGTTTGATAGAGAAAGAGAGAGAGAGATGCCATAGTGAGAGATGAGGCAAAAAATGTGCTAACCCTAGGTGTGTACCCAACACTTTATATTATATAGATGTTTTTTTTTACCACCTTTCCTTGAATTTTTAATAATTCTCAATGCAAGTTCTTAGTATGATACATGTGGTTTTGCCATAAAAATGTGGTTTTCCCCCTCTTGTATTTGGGTCATCCGTTGGGAGCATCTTTTAAGATCACTGCTCTTTGGAAGCCAATTATTGAGTGGATGGAGCATCGTTTGGCCTGCGGAAGCGCATTTACCTCTTCAAGGGAGATCGGCTCACTTTGATTAGGAACACCTTCTCTAACTTGCCGACTTATTATCTTTCTCTGTTTTTTCATCCTGCGGCTATGGCTTCTCGTCTCGCGCGGATCCAAAGGAATTTCCTTTGGAGATTTGAGGTTAGTGTGCCAAACGTTCATTTGGTTAACTGGAAGAGTGTGTCGCTCTCTTCTCATGACCACTTGGCCATTAAGAAATTATTTTGTTTTAATGCTTCTCTTCAAAGGAAATGGTTATGGTGGTTTGGAGTGGAGCAGGGGCTGTTATGGTGGAAGATTATTGCAATAAAGTATGGGTTTGTCGGTAGGGATTGGATCTCCTTGATGCCTTGTGGTCCTCATGACACGAGGTTGTGGAAATTCATTCGCGTGGGGTGGGACTTATTTTATTGGTTTATGTTGTTTGAATTGGGGAATGGTGCTTCTATTTGTTTTTCATATAATGTGTGGTGCAATGATTCTCCCTTGAAGTTTATCTTTCCAGAGGTGTTTTGACTTGTGTGCTCTTCAAATACTTTTGTGATAGATATTTATTGTCTTTGGGGTACTTCTATGTAATGAGAGGTATTATTTTTGCGCAATCCGCATGATTGAAAATTAGAAGTTTTTTTTTTTTGACATGTTGTATTCAGCTTCCCCTGTGAGGTTTGATACAGATAAATTGTGTTGGCACCCTAATTGGGAGCGGGGTATCGGGTTTGGAGTTTTTATTCCATTCTTACGCCTACTTGGACCAAGAGCTTTCCTTGGCAGAGTGTCTGGAAGGTGTGGGTGCGATTCACATTATCTTTCTTTGCTTGGACTACGGTCCTGGGTAAGATTCTGACCGCTGATCATTTGAGGCGAAGGGGTTTCATTCTTGTTAGTAGGTGTTACATGTGCAAGGCTTTGACAGAGTCAGCGGATCATCTATTTCTTCATTGTCTATATGTTAGTGGGCTGTAGGGCTGTCTCTCATTGCATCTTGTTGAATTTTTGGTGGGGGAGGAATACGCGTGTGTTTGATGATCAGGAAAGGTCTATTGTAGAGCTTTATTGGATTTTTTTACATTTGGAGAATTGGATGTATGCTTCGACTGGTCTCCGTTTTTCTTTCATTTGGGATGTTATTAATGGTTGTTCCTTCTGAGCTGGTTGTTATCCTTTTGTTGTAATTTTGTATTTTGCCGATTTTCATCTAATAAAATTGTTTTATAAAAAAAACTAAGTAATACTAATAAAAAAAGCTACCTGGACTTATTATACTAAATGTGGATAGGTAATCTGATAGTGATTGTCCCTCCCTTGGCATGAGCTTCTCCTCTAGTTTTTCCATAAACTAAGTAACACCAACCAGAATAGCCGCTTGGATTGATCATACTAAATGATGATAGGCGATCTGATTGCGATTGTTCCTCCTCTGGCAACATGGAAATTCACTACACTTAGGCCTTGTTTTGTTTGTGAATTATCTATTCCATAGGAAAGAAATTAGCTATCATTAGGATTAGTTACCACTGGGAATTGATTGACTATTCCCATTAATTTGTTTGGTTATATCATGGGAATGGATTTCCAACTTCTTTTTCTTCTTTGTCATTGTCTCTCACTAAAAATAGCAATCTAATAAAGAAGGAATCAAATTCGTAGCAATCCAAACATAGCCACATGAAATCATTCCAAGTATTTCAGCAACAGAAAAAATAGTTAGAAAAAGATCCAAAATTACTCTACATATTATGTCAAATTGAAGAACCACTCTTCGTGTTGAGATTTTGGAATCTTTATGCACATCCATAGATCAATACTAAATAAATATTATCAAATAATCATAATTGAAAATAAAAAATAAAAAAAGGAATGGAACCCAATTCATCTCAAGCAACCAAAATCGCACAAAAGTACTCCTGAAGGATTTGTTAGCAACTCGAGTGATTTCCTTAAATGATCCATAGCAGCTGATTATATCTGGCTGCAAAACCCAAAGCAAGATTGTCGCAGAAGCACATGATTGGGTTAGGTGAGGTATTCACAATGAGCTCTCCTCTGGCACTAGCGCCACTTGCCGCGCCAACCAGTCAAGGGTTTTCATCTAGCGCACTAGCCTCACACTGCAAAACAGCTCCTTGCATTTTGGCAGCAATCTGAGCTGATAGAGAGATGTGGGACGAGATGGATTAGCTAATCCACTGCTTTTTTTATGACTTTACTAAGACAGTGCGTATGAGATTAGTATTTCCAATGGGAATAAGTATTCCCAATAAGAAATATTACCAAATAAAGTATTAACTAATACCAGTGTTAACTAATACAATCCCACTATCTAATCCGCAAATCAAACTGGTCCTTAGTCTTAGATAAGGTTCTAAAAATGGCTAATTAATATTGTTTGGAAAGGAACAAGTTAGAGATAGTGAGATTAATCAGTATTTTTTTTTAATAACTATAGGCATTAAAACATCATATATATCATTTCAACATAATTTATAAAATTATATAGTTCAAGATTGTGATGAATTCTATAAAATTCAACATAAGTCAACAATCCAATTCCAATTCGGACATATCTTCTTATTAAAATTTGAATAAATAATTATCAATTCCACAACATTTACTTCAATAAATTAAGTAGTGTAGAAAGTAGATTTCAAATCAAAGGATGAAAATAAACCTATATTATAAATTTATCTTCGTGTTGTGATTTTGGAATCTTTATGTACATCCATAGATTAGTACTAAATAAATATTATCAAATAATCATAAGTTTTGGGTGTCCCAGTGGGTTTTGGGTGGATAGGCGCCATCTTGCTCTGTGTTTGGGTTGCACAATAGGTAACCACCTACTTGGGGTTGTTGCTTGGGACCCCAACGAGGTCAAAGGCAATTTGAGACCCGGTGGTGGATTTTGAGCAAAGGCATGCTGGTTGGAAGACAACCTCTTCAAAGAGGGACAATTGACCAAGCACCCTTTTGAATTTCCCAGTGTACTTTTTCCTGTTATTCTGCATTCTTTCCTTAGTGGCTCATTAGTTGGAGAGAATGTGACGTTGGTTCTTGTGGGGGGAGCACATATGAAGTTTTTAAATTTCACTTGGTCAAGTGAACTACAATACAAAAACTTTCAGGGGTTGGAGACGTGGTGGTTCTTGATGGAGAAGGGGAGCTTGTGGCGTCTTGGTATCTTCCATTGATGGGGTCAATCACTTTAGGTGGACATTGAGGCCAACGAGGCTCCCTCATGGGGTCAGCTTGTAGAAAGGATTTGGTAGCTTTCATATGGTTTAGCGATTGCAAGCAGGGATCTATTTCTTTTTGGGATGATGCCTGGTGTGGTGGTAGACCATCGAGGGAGGCTTACTTGACAATTTAGTAATCCATGAGATCGCTTGATTTCGGCATTTTTAGTGGCTTTTTAGTGGCTGTAATAAACTTCTTTATTTTTTTCGGATATTTTTTTTTTGGGCATGATAATAGAATAATAAAAGCTCAGGTCACCTCAAGCATATGCCTATTTTGCACTTGTCACTCTATTTGGCACAAATTTACTGAGTTATTCCATGCCAAAAAAGAAATGACAACTTTTGTAGACAAATATTACCTACCATTGTGGCTACTTAAACATTTGATAGAGGTAGTAAATTGAGTTTGAAGTCAAAATATTGAAAATATCTTTGAATGATTTTTCATTAAAATTTGCATCAACAACAAAGATCACATAATATTTGAAATTAACTTAACATGGATAGGACATGGTCCTCAAATATCTAAATGAAGTAACTCATATAGAGTAGAAGCTCTCTTATGAATCTAGAAAAATAAGGCATATAATGGTGTGGAGCAAACTAATAGGATTCACCTTCAATGGGAATGGAACTAGATTCATGACATAACTATTGGATAGTGGTTGAAGGTGGATAACTAAGGCAAAATTGGACTTTGAATTGTGTGGTGGATTTGGGGGGAGTTGGCTGCTAACTAGTATGATGGTGTGGTTTTAATTACAGAAAATCCCTTTTCATTGTGTTCCCTATTAATAACATTTTTCATCGACAAATCTTGAATAGCACAATCATTAGAAAAAATTGAGACCAAACATTTTAATCTTTTGCTATTTGCAAATTAAATGTTGAATTGGGAACATAAAAGAACTGATGTCAAATTCAGATTTAATGTAAGCCGGGAATGCTTAAACCTTCGGTGCTGTTAGGTAGGATATCTATGTAACCTTTATCAATGGTGTTAGACCAAACATAAAGAACTATTCTGGAAGGCCACAATGATGTTAGATTTGCTGTTTTTGGTTCAGTTTGATAATGCTTTTGAGAGACTGTTTTATTTTATAAGCAAAAATAGCAAGATCTATTTGTATTTAGCAATATTTGTTTGGTAAAAAAAAAACTTATAATTTGTTTTTTTAAATAGTAAAATACAAAAGTAATTTAAAGGATGCTTTTCAAAGTTGCTTGTCGAAGAAACAACTTTTAAAATTTTGAAATGCCATCATTAACTTGATATAATAAAAAAATTCTTCTCAATCCATCTCCTTCTCCCTCTTTCCTCCTGTACCCCACTTCACTATTGCAAAGGGGTGGCCAGGGGTTCCTCCCTCCCACCGGAGATCTGTTTCTTTTCAGTGGAGAATTCATATAGACAAATTTTAAGAAATCTAACCAGTGGATCCTAGGTGATATGAATCTGAGCCTTCAATGAACAAGAAGCGGTGAACCTCATTACTTAAGCAAGCTGTGCAAAATGCAAGTATATATGTACTTTGCACTTCAGGGCCTTAAAGGGAATGACACAACCTCAGCCATGCCTTTGTTTATGCAGAAACTGATTAACCAATGCTAGAGCATTGCTGTTGATCTGCTTGGCACCGGTGACATTGCCCTTGACCTTTGACATCCAACTCCTATCTACAGTAGCGAAGCCATCAAGGCAGTGGTCAGGTCAGAGAGTGTGGTGCTGACCCACGTCTGCACATTGCTGATGTGCCAAAAAAGTTGTAGCGGCCACCACTGCCACTACCCTACATGAGGCCCATTTCCTTCATTGACTTGGTCGGCTTTTCAACACCGTCTGCAATGGGGACGAACGATGTATAATTTTTTTGTCTTTTTAAACATCCACAGTAATTTTATTTTATTTTTATCAAATACCTATTATCTATTATTACCTACTTTTATAATGTACAATATTTTTAAAATCATAGTATATGAAATATTCACCTGTTTGTTTTCAAAATAGCATTTTCTTCCGGTATAGTTAAAAACAATTTCTTTTAGAAGTGTGATATTACCAAACTGAGCCTTCAGCCTCTATGACCTCCTCCTTCCATTGTGGCCTCCTCCATGTCATCCATTGTATCAAGAAGAATTTAGGGCGGATTGCTTACCCTTTTGTCTGTGAAGGTGTGGACTGACTTCCAATGGTTACAATGCTGAGGTGATCAAACATCTAATGGAGTGCTAGAGGGGTCCTCTCAGAAAGGATTTGACTCCTCACATTCTCAAGGTTGGGATGAAGACCGTTCAAAAAAACCCATAACTACAGGTTGTTCCTGTTGCAATACTATCTCCTCGGGGTAGCAGGCACTTGCCACATAACACTTAACTCATCAGATAACTCATGGACTTGGGAGAACATCTCCTAATAGAGCAATTACCTTGATAGATTGTGCATGGCTTCTTTAACACCTCCCAAATTTTGAATTTGTTAGTGTTCCAATTGAGCATGAGTAATTGATTCCTTGAATCACATACTGAAGAATAGTTTGTCAAAACTACACTTTCCTATCCATGGAATTATGAAGAAATCCAAAGATTTGAATCATTTGATTATCTTCAATATATCATACTGAATAGTTGGGGTCTGAGATATTGGGAGGAGGATCTGTCAGATGTTTTTTTCTTTCCCATGCCCCTCAAACTAACAAGAAGAGTCCCATGACCAATCTGGTAGTTCTGAGCACCCTCCAACTTCCCTCTAATAGTTTCATAGGGAATGAAACAACCCTCTCAGCACCAGTGCTTGCAGCACTGATACCTGCAACACCAATGGTTTGCTTTAATGATGGTCTCCTTCTGAAGATTACCTTCCACCATGGCCGAGAAACTCCTAGTCCTAGTTCTGATTCCTGGAGATGATGTTACCAACCTGTAGTTTGATATAAACACAGTGGAAATGTGGAATCACACTTGTCTGCACCTCTGCACGGACCTTATGGGATAAGACAACCGATAATTAACATGTGCCATAAACGAGTAGTTCACGTACCATAGTGTTGTGCGCCTATGAAGAGAAGAAAAGCAAAAGAAGAAAGAAAAGAAAACTGGATGAAGTGAGGACTTATGAAACTGAGTGGTAATGCCTCGCTCTGACGCCATGAAAAAGTGAGGGTAGAGAGAGAGAGTTACATAACATTGAAATAAAATAAAGAAGGAAACAAATTCCCATTGCAGAAGTCATTTGACTGTTACCTTATTGGTAACTACTCAAACTCCATCAATCAACTGTTCCATAAACTGTTGGGGTTCTGATGACTACTCAAACCCAGTTGGCGCCTGTATAGCTGTACCATCAACTGTTGGCCTATTTATTGGTGACTGCTCAACCACAGCAGTCATCTGTCCCATTAACTGTTGGCCTATTGGTGACTTCTCAGTCCCAACAGTCCCCTGATCTGTTCGGATTTTCTAGCAAAAGTGAAGAGTATTGTTTGTTTATTGTAATATTTATATTAGATGTTTTGAAGAAATCCTTTTATCTTGTCTCCCTTATTTTCTCCTTTGTTCCTTTTTGTGATTGTAAAGAGAGCTGAAGAGAGTGGCAAGAGAGAGAGAGATTGCAATAGTGTGTTCCCCTTAGGGTACTTGGCTTTATTTATAACATTGGAGTTTGACTTTTGTACATAATGGGCTGGTCCCTCTTTCATAAATAGAAAAGCATGCTAGCAGTTGTCTGCTCGAATAAAGCATTCACCTTTTAAAACTTACTTTCCAGTGGCAGCCGACTGCTCTGGCTGTTCTGATTCCCTTTCTTCTAACAATGATTGATGGCCCAAACAAAGGGCTGGTTATTAAAGTTGTGGCTGTTTTATTGTTTGATTATATGTGGTGGAGCTTGCAACTAAATTGTTGATGTATGCGATGGTTGAATATTTGTACATGATTACAGCCATTGGGAGATGCTTATGGTCTGCTCATGCATAGGAATGGTCAATGGGAATGGACACTTGCACCAGGGGTGTCTCCTTCACCAAGATATCAACATGCTGCAGTAAGTAATTGCTATTGGCCAGGAGATTTTGTTGAGCACAGGATTACATTTTGAAGCAATTAGAAAGTTGAGGCCTAGATATTTTGCTACGTTGTAGTTGGAAATTTAATGTAGTATATTATTTTAATCCTGTTAGTGCTGGTTATCAGGTCTTTGTTGGTGCTCGACTTCATGTTACAGGAGGTGTTCTTCGAGGGGGTCGCACTATAGAAGGCGAAGCAGCTATTGCAGGTAACTTTATTATGTATTTCTTTTCCCCGCTTGGGGGTCAAGGTCTGTAGTGAGGATCTGTTAAAAAATGATTTATTTTGTTTTTTTTTTCAAGTACTGGACACTGCTTCTGGAGTTTGGCTAGACAGAAATGGGCTGGTCACTTCCTCACGTACAGTGAAAGGACAGGGACACGTTGACCATGATTCTTCTTTGGAGCTTATGCGTCGCTGTCGTCATGCATCTGCTTCTGTTGGTGTTCGAATCTATATTTATGGTGGTCTTAAAGGAGGTAAATCGTAGAAATGTAGAATTGGGTGAATCTGTAGTTTCTTCTAAATGTGGCTGTCTTTGGCACCCCTTGTAGCGTGGCAACTTATTTCAACTAACTTCTCCTATTCTGAATTTACAAAAATGCTGTCTCCCTTGTTAAGTGATAATATACAATTGCAGATCCCCTGTTAAATAGAAATGTTTACAAAATTGAAATAATTTGTGGGAAAACGATTTTCAACAATTTTTTTTGTTTTTTTGAAATGTGTTATAAGATGAAATATTAAATTAACTCTTTGCAGAGTTCTCTAATTTTTTGTTTTTTTTGGGGTGGGGTGGGGTGGGGTGGGGTGGGGGTAATTATTTTTCCCTGAAAATGTTTTAAACCCCCAAACTGTTTTCACTCCAAAGTATGACCTCTTCCTAGTATAGGAGAGAAAAATATAAGAAAATGTTTTTTATTATTCTTTCACTAAAGGAATACAATCATATATACAACATTAGAAAGACTTAATGTAGGTAAGAACTTTAATATATACCAAATATTAAGTTATTTATTACTAGAATATATACACAATCATCAATAACTCATTTCAACTCTCTCTTTTCAAGTTGGTACATAAATATCACACATGCTCAACTTGGACATAGATGTATGCAAAGAAAGATTAGAAACCGCATGAGTCATTATATTGACGAGTTGTTCCACTCTCTTAATATAAGAAATTTTTATTACATTAGAATTTAGTTTATTTTTGATAAAATTTCCGTTAAGGTTAATATGCTTCGTTTGATCATGTTGTATTAAATTATTAGCTATTTTAATGGTAGCTATGTTATAGCAAAATAACATCATGGGCTTTTAAGGGTCATAACTAAGAACAAAAGAGTACGTAGTTGTGAACTTTATAGTAGCATGATAAAGAGTCCGATATTCTACTTTAGCATTGGATAAGAAAAATATATTTTATTTTTTACTTTTTCAAGTCACCTAATTACCACATACAAATGACATACCCAGAAGTAGATTTTTTTGTTCAATTTGAATTTAATAAAGTCAGAGTCGGCATATCTCATAATATCTAAGTATCCATATTTGGAAAACATAATAATTTTGCATAGATAAGACTTCAAATATGTCAAAATGTGATTTACAACACCCATGTGTTGATTATTCAGATTATACATTTACAACACTAACTAATATGAAATGTTAGGTTTAGCATAAGTCAGATTATTTTTTTCACTAATATTTGATATCTCTTTTTGTTCGTTGGAACCTGATCGGGATAGATAGTCATACCATGGTTCACCTCAATAGTAGTATTTCTAGGTTCACAGGCCGAACTACTGGTCTCAGTTAGGTGGTCTAGAATATATTTCTTTGATCGAGAAAAAATTCCTTTCTTGGATTGGTATAATTTAATCTTGAGAAAGTATTTTAGAGCTTCCAAATCCTTCTAAAACTTCATTAAATTACAATAAAGTTTTTTTTAATCTCAATTATATTATTAGCTGTACAATCACATTATCAATATAAACAAGAAATAAGGTAATATGATAACTCTCTTTTATAGAACCAACTTTGATCACCAAAATCTACTTGAAACCATACGTCTGTACTTAGTGGCTCAATTAATCAAACCAAGTTTGTGGTGACCATTTCAAACCATATAATGTCGTTTTTAGCTTACGTATCTTTGCTTCTTTTGGTGTAAAACCTAAAGGAGTATCTATATAATCTTCTTTCATCAAGTCACTATGAAGGAAAATATTTTTCATTTCAAACTGTCATAATGATAGGTTTAAATTGGCCATAAAGAATAATTCTAACAATACCCATCTTAGCTATAAGAGTAAAAGTTTATTGGTAGTAAATCTCATATGTCTGAGTGTAACTTTTAACAAGTAATATCTTTCAATCGTCGCATTTGACTTTTTTTTAAATCGTAAACACTTATTTGCATTCTATTTTCTTCTTATCTTAGGGTAGCTTAAATCATTTTTCAAGTGAAAGTTTTTTGGAAGACCTTCATTTCTTCAATTATGGCAAACTTTCATTTGAGATTTGAAAATGACTAGGAATAGAAACAAAAGATAACTGAAGAGTAAAAACAAGGCGAGACTTAGACGATGATGAGAAACAAAGTCGGAAGTAGGATAGAACATTAGCATAGATTTTGAAAAACAAATCTATCAGGTTCTCTGTGATTACGAAGAGGATATCTTTGACTTGAAGGGTTAGATTCCAAGGGATAACAATTGAATTGCAAGCTATAGATGAAGAGATATTTACTTTAGTAAGAAGTTATGTCATTTCCGATGGCATGACAGTATCATTAAGAGGATGATCAGGGTTGAGAGTAGCATTCTGTCTTGAGTAATATTTGTTAAACACATGGTCTGGCTTGTTACTCTCACTTGGACTAATGAAAAAGCTCCTTCTAGCAATAGTGAGGTAGCCAAGAACACGAATACTAACTTTTTCGAGGTTATGATCAAGACGGGCAAAAAACATATAAATTAGATCTTTTACTATATGCTTTATTTACTTTTCAGAATTGGCAGGATACTCCTAATGCACTTGAAAAGTTTTCTTCATGAGTTCATACACCCGAAAGGAAACAAAGGCATCAAGATAACTCATCTAAACAACACCCCACACTTCTATAGTTGTTCTACAGTGCAAAATGTTTCATTAGATTACGAGTCATAGAATTATAGATCATGATTTAAAGCACATCTTCAGTTTCTTGTTCTTCATAATTCAGGTGACTTTCTGAAGGTTCCATCTTTGTTTTAGTGATATAATTTTTTTATTCCGGCCAACAATATACATTTCCAAAATCTTAGATCAATTTCGTTAATTTGTACTATTTAGTTTAATATGGATTAGCGTATTGATCTCTTAAATGGTGACTAGAGGTTATATTTTGCTATATGAGATGGTAGGGAACTTATCAGTAGTCATGAAAGATGATGTGGTAGTTTAAATCAATCTACCACAGATCACGCTACCAATAATTGCATACTTTAGGTCAGACAACATTCTACTCCAAGAGATGGACCATAATGTAGGACTAATGGCAACGACAGCAAGGAATGGCGGCAGTTGTGGCTCGTGCCTGGCTTAACCCTTCAAAAAACTCCAAACACAGTGTCTGGTAAGATTGTGTCTTGTGATAGCTCATCAACGGTGGCAATGGCAAGCGATGGGTCAGAGACTGAATTGAGACTGGATCCTCCTATGGCAGTCTATCGATGAAACTGTTTTGGGTCTAATGATAGCTTGTCAACGGCAGCAGGTGGCAATGGCGGTGACAGGTTAGAGACTAAAATACTCCTACAGCAGAGTCTCTGTTGACGAGATTCGTCCACACGAGGGAAAGATCTGACTAAGTTAGGGTTCAGGCAAATTTAAGTTTTGCCATGATACCAAATAGAGAATAGAACGCAAGAAAAAGTTCTTCCTTATTTTTTTTAATAAGAGAATATAATCATATATTTATACAACATTGGAAAGACCTAATTTAGGTAAGAACCCTAATTAGATAACCTAAATATATACCAAATATTTTGCTATTTATTACAGAATATATACACAATTATCGACAACTTATTCCAATTTACTTCATTTGCGTTGTTCCCCGGAACTATAGTAAGCTCTGTGCCATGACAGTGGCTGAGTGGCATTCTCCACACCCTTACTTTCCCCTGCTGCGTGAACGCTTCCTTAAAAAGTAGTTTTTAGACCCCCAACCTGTTTTCACTCCAAATTATTTCCTCCACTTCATGTGTTGTTCCCCATGTTCTTCAACTGGAGTAAGTTCCATGCCGTGACAGGGGCTGAGCAGTGGCATTCCCATTCCCCACTGCCTTCCTTTCTCCTGCTGCATGAACGCTCTTGCTATTAGTTTATTCTTCTTTCCTCCACCTAGATCCCTAGCTCTCATCAGAGCACAAACCTCTGCCTAATTTTCTGAGATGTCCACATTCTTATCTCTCCCACATTTCTCAGAATTTTAGGCACAACCCGCCCCCCCCAGGTTTCATATTTGGAGACATTTTATGAGCAGTTGTTTGACTTCTTTTTACTGCATCAGTATTGTAATCTTACCCTTACAATGACCAGTATCTTGTTTATCGTTTTTTTTGTTGAATATTATATTTGTTATGTTTTCTTTTGCAGATGTACTTCTAGATGATTTTCTAATGGCAGATAATTCAACATTTCAGTCTGATGTTAATCCTAATTCTTTAACATCTGAGCGAGCTTCAGCTATTACGAGTCCCAGAATGAATTCTTACGGGGATACACCAGCTTTAAATGATGGAACTGAAGTTCTGGCATCTGGTGGCTTAAGGTTTTAATTTTCTTTAACCCTTCAGCTATTATATATATATTTTTTGTAAAATATATTTACAGAAATAGTTCATGACTTGCCTTCTCCTTTGTCATCATGTACAGAAATAATTCTATGGAAAAACTGGTGGAAGCTTCTGCTGCAGAAGCAGAGGCAGTTAGTGCTGTTTGGCATGCTGTGCAAGCTTCATCCACCATATCTGCTGAAGAAACAGCTGCAGCAGATGAAAACTCACAAGAAATAGAACCCATTTCAGACGGTAGTGACACTGAGGGTGATGTCCGCCTTCACCCAAGAGCTGTATGTGGTCTCTTTACACATGTATCTATAGAGGTTTCTTATATTTTTTGGTTTCAAAAGCACACTTTTTATGCTGCAGGTTGTAGTTGCTAAAGAGGCAGTTGGAAACCTGGGTGGGATGGTAAGGCAGCTATCCTTGGATCAATTTGAAAATGAGAGCAGAAGAATGATTCCCTCAAATAATGATCTGCCATATCCTACCAAGAAGTTTACAAGGCAAAAGTCTCCTCAGGGCTTACATAGGAAGGTGAGCATTCCCCAATAATTGCTATTTTTTGTTGGCTGCATGCGTAATTAAGCCTCTGAAGTACATGGATTGAACAGAAGCAATTAAGCCCATGAACTATCAAACTGCGTCAAAATAAGTTCAAATTTAACGAAAAGAATGGATAAATGCTTACTTACCCTTTTGTCATCCTAGGTGGCAGATGTTGTGGTCTAAAGGTCACACGGTCATCTGAATACTCACAACTGTTTCACAGTATTGATTTTACCCCTTATTTGTTACAAACAATAATCTACACCGTAGAAATTATATTTCTTCTCTTCATCACTTCCTATCCCAAACTGAAAGATCCCTTGCTTCAGCCATGTTACCTGCCTCCGCTTGAATTCCATTGCTTGCTATGGGTCCCAAAGATTGGTTAGCTTTCAAGATCCAAATTACTGATAACATGCATAATTTAGGAATATTCAAATCATTATGACATGTTTGGTATACGGGAAAGGAGAGGAGAGGAAAGAAATCAATTTTTTTTTTCTAATCAAATAAGAATGGAATCAATAATTTTTCGCGTTTGGTAAGAATGTGATAAGGACCACTCAATGCTAGAATCTAGCAAGAGGAAAATTTGTAGGAAACAGTCCCACAGACTCTTTTTTCAATTAATTCAAGACATGCTTTACATAGAAAGTGATATGGCTATATATAGCCTTTCAAACATACAACTCACTAACCCATGACTCCCATAAACTTCCCATAACCCCATTATATGAAATAACTCTCATAACCCCACTACATGAAATAACTACCCATTACTCCCCACTACATGAAATAACTATCCATTATTCCACTAAAAAGAAATAACCACCCATTACATAAATTAATTACCCAATAACTATCCATTAAATCATGAAAATTAAATTAAATCTCTAAAAGAGGTGGAACCGTATGCCTCGTAAATGAGCTTAAATTTTGTTTTTTCCGATGCCTTTAGGATTATTTGGCTAGATCTGTTTTCGTCTCTCTTGTCTTTTTGATGTTATCTCTTTTTGAGTTGGGTTAAGCTCAGTTTATTTTTATCCGTGTTTTTTTAATTCTCTTTCTTATGCACTTCTTGTGTATTTGATTTTTTAATAAAATTTACTTATAAAAAAAATATTATATCCTCAAGTAAGGGTAAATAAGGGTAAATTGATTTTTTTCATACTTTCAGGTTTACAAAGCTTCCTGCCATAAGCTAACCTTTTTATCATTTTACTTTTTTTCCCTATAAAATTTTACAACACAGTTTACAGACTAGCCATTTGTACCTCTACACCACCATCAATAGGACCGTCCAAGTGAACAACTGAGGGGGCACTTGAGTCGTCATCTTCAGTGTCCCATTCATCCTAGTGTTCCATGCTGGTCGGTCAACCCAAGCTGGCATTGCAGATCCTCCACGGCTGCAGCCTCAGACTTTAAATGCTACGCTCGCAAGGGTTGCCTCCATCATTGACACCGTCCCCAAATCCTATGCTCACAAGGGTTGCCTCCCTGTTCTCAATTCCGATCTCCACAATTTCCTCTACTATCCCAATTTAGGCTCTGATTGGTTACCTAATCTGCTTTCCTTTTTCATTTTCCCCCTCCGTATTCAAAATTCTCAATTTTTTCTGAACCTCAAATTGATTTGGGTAATTTGGTGGTCTTTCATATAATCAATTTTGTAAAAAAATTAAAACTAAAATAAATATATGAAATTGTTTTGAAGCCCTAAGTCTGGGAGACAATTAGTTCGCATGGATGTAGAAATTTTGTGTTGTGCAAGAAAGTGGTGATTGTGACGGACGATGGAACAAGGTCAACTGTGATTACTCAGAAGGGAGGTTGTGGAAGCTGGAAGGATTGGAAGTAGTGGCGCCTTTCTTGGAGAAGAGTGAGTAGGCAGTGTAGACTTTGATGACTCTGCCATAGACTAGCACGCGATTGGGGTTAGCATTCTGATCCTCCACCGTCTTTGCAGCAATGGAGGAAGAATAGGAAGAAAATATTGTGGGGCTTTAGGGAAAAAAATGAAAAAAAGGAAATTAATTAATTGAAGAAAAGGATATATATAAATCTGGTATAAACATATAAAAAAGAGTTAAGGATATTTTTATAATTATATTAATTTATTACCTTTCATTATCTCGTATACTAACGCAAGTAAAGTAATAAAAAAATTCATTCCGATTCTCACGTCAATCTCATTCCCTTGCTCATTTTATTCCCTTTAAATTTATTTTCATGTACCAAACGAGTTATTATATGCTAGAAGAATTTGATATTAGCTTCTTTGAATGCAACCAAAGGTTTAAAAATTGTCTTGAATATCATATCTGATCTTACTCTTGCATTGGAGTTGAAAAAATGTTCACTACCAAAGGTTCAAAAAGGCATACCGAGGAAATCTCTATGAATAATGAGATGACAGATCTGAAGAGGTGCAAACAAATGAAAGAGGCTGTCGAGACCTAGCTGAATGATTTCAGAGGATTTCAAGTATAGTTTCTTAAAAAAAAAAAATCAAACAATCCAATTCTTGAATGATGATTTATCCTCTTTTTGGCTAGGATTCTCTTATAGTCATTATTATTCCGGATCATTCTTTGATGAATTCTTACTAGTGAAATTACAACTCAGAACAGAAAAACAAATAATTTACAATTCAAACGTAACTTGCTAATGCAAACGTAGTCAATTCCCTAAAATAAAATAACTTCATTTCTTTTAAAGAAACCAGATGATGGATCAGTCTTTTGGCTTTGAATATGACAAGAGGAGAATAGCATATTATAATATGCTCCCATCACTTAGGAAATAGTCATCTTTCTATCGCTCTAATTTGTATTTCTACAAGTTTAATACTTTTATATTTCAAAAGAAATAGGAAAACATCTACAAGTGAAAGATAGCCTAACATTAGACCAATTACATGATAAAAAACAAACATAAAAAACTTATAACTACTTTTGGGTAAAGAAAGCAAGTATATTAATTGGATAAAAGGCGAGGCTCTTATTTGATTTTTGACATGGATCTTATATGAAATGATAAAACAAATTGATGAGACATCACAACTTAGCAAAATTGTTGAAGCAGAGGCGTCACAACGAGCGAAGCCGACTCGAAACAAATCTCTACACAAAATGTACGATTTGAGCCATAATAATAGGGAGGATTTGTTCCGTCTTTATCTCGAGCACATGGAGAATGATCGTTTCAAGAGTAGATGCTTCATGCATAAGAAGAGTGCTTGTTTCGAGCACAATTCGAGCATACACTTCTAGTGACATTTCGAGCAGCCTCATATTTAGTAGAATTTGGGTTTATTGCCGTTTTTATGTATTATTTATTATTTGATATTAAAATAAGGACATAATGGTCATTAATATTAAGGTTTCTAATTGTAATGGATCTCCACCTATATAAGGCCATTTATGCCTCAAATTTTGACATTCGAATAGCTTAATAAACTTGTTCTTTAGAATTTTCATATATTTTAATTTCTTTAGTTAATTACTTGAATTGCGAGAGTAGAGTTTGAGTAAATACAATAGCTCAATAAAATTATTATCGGATGTCCTCGATACAATCATATTTATTGAAGCATAGATTTATGGGTTTCATGAATTTGGTTTGTAATAATAAAACAAAATAAATTCAAAAATATATATTTATTTTAGATTAAATAAAAAGAATACCCAACAATATAGATTTACAAATGAAAGTGTTGAGATGATGCCATGCTCGATGCAATAGGAGGCTGAAACCCCTCAGCTAG
Source organism: Taxillus chinensis (assembly GCA_023512835.1). Lineage (NCBI taxonomy): Eukaryota > Viridiplantae > Streptophyta > Magnoliopsida > Santalales > Loranthaceae > Taxillus > Taxillus chinensis. The sequence continues at coordinate 7,964,912 of CM042090.1, read as the reverse complement.
CCAAAGCTCTTTATGCTGATTGAAGCTCTTAGCTGCCGACACTTTAGTGGACAAAGCTCTTCATGCTGATCTAGCTGGCCAATGTTGCAGTGGACGACACACAATTGGCCAATGCTCTGGTGGTCAACACATGAGTGTCAACCAAATGCTGAGATGCAGCATCGTGCAGCTGAGGCCAAAACCCCTCAGCTAGCTGCAGCTCTTTATGCTTATTGAAGCTCCCAGCTGGCCGACACTCCAGTGGACGAAGCTCTTTATGCTGATCGAAGTTCCCAGCTGGCCAAGAAGCTCTTCATGCTTTTCAAAACTCCCAGCTAGCCAATGCTCCAGTGGATGACACACAGCTCCCCAAAGCTCTAGTGGTCGACACGAGTGTCAGCTAGATGCCAAGATGCAGAATCATGCAGCAGAGTCCGACGCCGACTGATCTTTTCTTTTATTTATTTATTTATAATTATTTTAGGGACAGAGAGGTCATTAATATTAGCGATTCCTTGTATTGGTCCTCTGCCCATATAAAGGCCTCAAGGCCACAATTTTTTGGGATGTTTGAATCTTTGGAATTGAATAAATTTGACCCATTAGGGTTTTCTAATGAAATTTGGCTTTTCTTAGTTAAAAACTTTGAAAAGTTAGGGCTAGAGTTGGGTAAATTCCGGTATCCAATTCTACATGGTCGATCACTCAATTCTGTTAGTGAATTGACTTAGTTCTGTCTTACTTTGTGTGATCCTAATTAACGTCCTCATCCATAATCAAAAGTAGAGCAAATATTTATGAATCTACAAGCAAAAACACAAATATATGTAAAAAGAAAAATAGAGTATTTAATTACCATTGGGGTTGACTGAGTCAAAGGAAAGTGTTGGTGGTGGCTACTGTGGTGACTGGAACACAAGGATGATGCTCGATTGCTTATAGTGGCTGGAGATAGGTCTACAACAGCAGCTAATGCGTAGTAGTAGCGGGGAGAGTCGGGAGACTTCCAGGTGGGTGCAGCAGCGTGGTGGTCTTAGGAGATCAAAACAGCAGCCTTATGGGGAAATCAAAGAGATCTAGAGAGGAAGAGAAAAGTCGTTGTAGTTTTGTGGGAGAGGAAAGTGATAGACAATGAGGGGTCTATTAGATGATGAGGGGACTGTGTTGGCGTGGAGGGGAGAGAGAGAGTGTGAAGAAGTTTTTTTTTTTTTTTTTTGAAGATGTGACCCTTTCTATAGTCTAGATGGACCGGCTCATAATAGTTGGGTTTTTTTGGGATTTTGTTTTTGAGATGTTTAATCAATAAGTTATTATTTTATGTTTGCGAACTCTGTTTATAAACACTTGTTCAGAAATACGTGTTCATGAACATTATTATTTATGTTTGTGTATATATGTTCAGATATAAGACTTGTTTGTTTGTGTTCATAAACAACAAATTCTTGTTCAGAAATAATAACTATGCTTAATGAACAAATATAAATGGGCTTATACAGTGTTGATCTCAAGCATTGTTCATTTTCAGTCCTACCTACAGCCTCAACCAGGCTCCTAACAGTAAAGAATATCCAAGTCAGGGGGCCAGCACCAACAGGGGTGCAACGAAAGCTAGTGGGTGACAAAGATGCAGATTAGGGGGATGATATGACCAGTTTCTTCTGCTGACAGTGATGCTGTGAGGAGGTAGTGGTTGCCAATGGCTTGACGTCTTTGTCTCAGCATCATAGCAGTGGTGGACTTCCAGACTCGGGAAAGGGGCTATTAGAATATTTATTTATTAATGTTGTATTTTATTTTTGTAATGACATTTCACCCAAAAAAGGTGAACTATTTAAGTTTAACTTAAGCCAAGTCCGCCAATACCCAGGACACTAGTAGGGCATGTTGAAGCCCATTATAATGACATGACCTGCTGCTATCAAACTCGGGCGTTGTTTAAACTTTTTTTATCATTAAAAGCCTCCATTGCTTTGGTTCAAAGTCTAGGGTCTAAATTGCTCCATCATACCAAATCCAGGGGCTTATTTGCGCATTTTGCCATTTTGTTTCACTTCTTGTCTTCTTTTTTTACAATTGCAGATCAATATCCTTTTCTTTGCTTCTTATATAGGTTATTTCTACATTGCTCATGCCTCGGAATTGGAAAGCTCCAGTTAACAGGAAGTTTTTTCTGGACTCTTATGAAGTGGGTGAGCTTTGTTATGCAGCTGAACAGATCTTTATGCACGAGCCTACAGTTCTTCAGTTGAAAGCTCCTATTAAAGTATTTGGTGATCTTCATGGACAATTTGGAGACCTAATGCGCCTCTTTGATGAATATGGGTTTCCTTCTACAGCAGGAGACATAACGTAGGCTAATGCCAATGCTTGAGTTTCACATAATGTTTTGTTTAAAATTACTCTTGGATTCTGAATGTGAATAAAATTTGTAATCTACTACCTTCTGGAGTATTATGGATCAGTAATAGCTTGTATGGTTTTTAATGAAAATTTATCAATATCTGATTTAAGAATTAGATTTTTATTATATAAAACTTTTCATACTAAATTAGCAATCCCTTTTTACATTTGAAAATGAACTTCAGTTCTATTTGTAGTAAGTAGTCCTCATCTATTAGACTGACAGCAATAACAAACCACCAATGAATGCCATCATTGACCTACCTAGTAGATGAATCATTTTTGTAGTTTCTTTGAAGTTTGGTGCACTTTATTTTTATTCATCAGACATTTTCTTGTTCCAGGTATATTGATTATTTGTTTTTGGGAGACTATGTGGATCGAGGCCAACACAGCTTGGAGACAATAACTCTGCTGCTCGCTCTGAAGGCAAGCTTTAGCTTCATTTTCGGAAGTTTAGTAGCATTCTTTTCATATTTTCATATTTATTATTTTATATCTGCTTATGATTTTGCAGATTGAATATCCTGAAAGTGTTCACTTGATTCGTGGAAACCATGAGGCCGCTGACATTAATGCACTGTTTGGGTTTCGCATAGAATGCATTGAGAGAATGGTATGGTTAACTGTTGCATAAATTTCTCACTTGACGAATTGTTCATGTGTATGATATGCTTTTGTAGGGGGAGAGTGATGGGATATGGGCATGGACGCGATTCAATCAACTTTTCAATTATCTCCCTCTAGCTGCGCTAATTGAGAAAAAAATTATCTGTATGCACGGTGGCATAGGGAGATCTATAATATCTGTAGAGCAGATTGAAAAGTTAGAAAGGCCTATAACAATGGACACCGGATCCATAATTTTGATGGACCTTCTTTGGTATGCTTTAATTTAAATTCAGTTTCTTATTCACTTCAGTTTTTTCCCATTTGTATGTTGCCATATAATGCAATCTACAGGTCTGATCCCACAGAAAATGATAGTGTGGAGGGTTTGCGGCCAAATGCTAGAGGACCTGGTCTCGTAACATTTGGAGTATGTTTCTTTTTATCTTTTGGTGCAATTATAATGGCAGAATAGATCTCGATTTCAATTTCTTCCTCATGTTCTATTTTTCCTATGACATGAATTTGTAGCTAGTGGCCGTTAGTGGGCATTAGCAGTATACTTAATCTTATTGTTATGAAGATACCAGAGGTGGGGTAAACTACAGTATCTAGTATGAAGCAGACGCAAACTAAATGTCGGAATATAAAGGCCAAACAATATGCAATAAACATTATATTTCCTGAAATGCAACAAGTGCTTTACATTACAAAACTATCTCTATTTGAATGTTAATGATAGAGATTATTATTATACAGCCTGATCGAGTGACAGACTTTTGTAAGAGAAACAAATTACAGCTTATTTTAAGGGCCCATGAATGCGTAATGGATGGATTTGAACGTTTTGCTCAAGGACAGTTGATTACTCTATTTTCTGCAACCAACTATTGTGGTGAGCCAAAATTGATGACGCCCCCCCCCCCCCCAACCATTACTTATAATCTAATTCATAAAACACCTTCAGGAACAGCAAACAATGCTGGAGCAATACTGGTTGTTGGTCGGGGGTTAGTTGTGGTTCCAAAATTGATTCATCCTTTGCCTCCTCCGCTACAGTCACCTGATACATCTCCAGAACGAGTTAGGGATGACACTTGGATGCAGGTAAGGGTTCTTTAATAGTTAGGCAGATACAATTTTAATCTGAGGAGAATGTAGGGAATTGATGGGGGATGTTGGAGACATTAGCTTATATGAACTTTGACATTGAAGTGTTAACATTTTCTTCCATTTAAATTGTGGGAGTTGATGATAATTGGACTGGGATGGAACAATTTCCTCTCCCCTTTTATTTCCCTTGGCCCAAACGTGGTTTTTTAGTTGGTAACAATCTGTGCCTCTGCTTCTTCTCATGCCTGCAGGAGCTTAACACTCAAAGACCACCTACTCCTACCCGCGGTCGCCCACAACCTGACCATGATCGAAGCTCACTTGCATATATATGATGTCACTTGACAGGTTTACGTCCTTTACATCGTGATGTTGGCATGGAGACCTCGATCTCTTTGCCGGCTCTACTGCTTGAATGAAAATTAATTTCAAGTAAAGCTATGGAACCTGTGTTGTTGTATTCTTATGGGTGACGTTTTGGGAGAGTGAGGCCTTTGTAGTATTGTACACATAGCTTAAGAGTGTCCAAAACTTAGCTGTTAGTCATCGCTGAATGTTTGGATCGGGTTTTTAGTACAAAAAAAAAGTGGCTGATGCTTCTTCCACTGCCCAATGCAAAGAAATCGGGTGCTGGAAAGTTGGAAGCTGGATGTGCATTTCGTGTAATGTAAATAATGAGTTACATGTTTTATTATGTTTTGATGGGGGGCGTATGATTATAGTGAATGATTTATAAAATCAAAGTCTTGAATGAGCATGGTTATAGAGAATTCTCTTTTATTACAAAATAAAGAACAAAGGAGATCGGTGCATAATACTGTCCTATAAAAGCATCATTATCTGCCTCTCTGTGCTTTATGTTTAAATAATGAAATTGAATTTCATTTGACCTATGATAGATAACATCTGGTACTAAAGCTCCTGGTGACTTAAAGATGAGTGACATTGAAAAAGAAAGTTGATTTAGATTGCCAATGCTAATAGAACATTTAAAAAAAGGTATCATCACCCCGGGTAACGACAATGAATACGGACCGTGATTAAAAAAGGTCAGCTCTTGAAAAGAGGGACATTGTTTTCATTTATGTTATTAATTAATTAATTATATCGAGAGTACAGCAGCAACAGAGTTACAATTATAACATTAAGCTCAATTTCTTTTCTTTTATTTAGCTATTTTTATAATTTCACTTACAGGCTAATATAATTTTACAGTTTTCATGTCACAAAATTTCCTGCTTTTAACTTGAGTAATTCAAGCAGGAGAAGCTCACTGCCGGTCATCTAGGTTGCTGCCAATCAAATCTTCCCACCAATCTTGTTTGTCTAGGAAACTAAACCAGAAGCTTCGCATGACCACGACACCTTGCATCCAATAAGGCGCATACCCAATTTGTTCACTTGCTTGCCCAGCAGTTGCTCCGAATCCCCTTCCATAATATTTACCTTGCACCTACAGCACCACTTCCCTTTCCAACCTCTCCTTGTTTCTCTAAGTGCATAGCATACTGGCCTTGGTCAGACTGGACAAATTCTGCAGAAGCAGAATCAGCAAATTCAGAATGTCTTATCTCAGCATTTTTACTGGTTTCAGCCCTCAATGTACTTTCCCCAATCGTGCCCTGGTGATTCCCTCCAGTCACGGTTGGTGGGACATACAGTTCATCGCCTGGACTTTCAGGTGAATCACAGAAGAGGCCTCCTCCCAATCCAGCTTGCCTCCTGGGGTTAGCATTTTCCCCCTCAGGTGCGCGGATATCCTTAGCGGCCATTCGAGCGAGCCTAGCTTTTCTATTATTCAGCCTGTTGATCAGATGAGAAATAATTAAGAGATGTTTCAATGGCAAGAAAAGTCTATGTACCAGTGAGTACTTGCACACAAAGATGACCCTGATTTACACTCAAAAAAAGGCCAAGCCAGAAAATAAATTTACAAGAGGCCCAGTTCAGAACTCGGCAGCAAAACCCATATGATTTCATTTGTATTACTTACTATATTTAAGGGGAGAAGGAACCATTAAGAAATCATTTAAGAATGTTGAGAGAAATCTCGGGTATCTGCCCTTACACAAATACGAAGAAATTAATCGAAGGGATAGAAAAACACCACTTGGATCACCAATCCCAACAATTTCTAAAAGCTATGATATCTGCATAAGTTGATAAAAATAGGGTTTTAAACTCAAAACAGAGGAAAGCATTTGTAGTACGCATAAACTGGATATTCCGTCAACATTGTCCAGAAATATAGAAAAATCAGTGAAAATGTACGTGAAAAGTGAAACCCTTCCCTTCAAGCACAAGTCAAAAACTCACCCACAAATAAAAATTTACATGTAAATAAGTAAAATAATATTATTGTACAAATTTTGGAAAGTTTTGCAAAGGTAAATTTTATTTATCAATGTTCCGAAATGATTAAATAAAAGTTTTTTTCGTAGGATGAAAGTTATTTTGGAAGCACATCCTATTGCACCTAACTCTTCATAGATCAAGGGGAAACTTTTAGACGTTCAACAAATTGAAATAAACTGAAGGTTCAAAAAATTGAAACCACCCTAACATGAAGGCAGTTTAGACATTCAAAATTTTACAAGGTCTTCCTAAGAATATTTTACATATCATACAGGGATTTGTTTTTACAACAATTACAACACCCAAAATAAGATTCTAACCAGTGACCAGTCTTTTATTAAAGGGAAAAGGAATGAATAAAAGAAGTATTTCCAATAATCATAGTCACAAGCAAAACTCCTAAAATTGTATGTCTGCAAGTTTTGACAGCGTGTGCATGTTAAAACACTTCAAAATTCACTCAAAGAAAAAGTCATTTCCTTACCAATTTCTCAGCTGTGCACATGTAACCTCAGAACCCTGATCAAAATCAAAACAGAACAAATTATTAGAGATAAAAATACATGCTAGACGATATAAAGTATCCTGAATGCAGATCGTTTTCCTCTTTTTTACATACATGATCACTTAATTTATCAGCCCATAATTGTACTGAAGCTATATTCCGCTGCATATCAGGTTCACTCAAGAGAACCCTCTCAATTACAGCCATCTGTTCAGCATTCATTATTGTTCGCTTTCGCTTTCTTCGTTGCTTTTCTTCGCGTAAAGCCATCTCATTCTTTTCATCATTATGAACCCCATAAAAACCGCTTTCCCTGACATATTCACTTGACTTGGAATACTCTTTTTTGTCAACTGGACTAAAACAATTTTTAACTCTCGTGGAGCTCGAATCTGACCCACTTGTCTCTACAATTGGGACATCTCTGTCAATCTCTGTAAAACCTTTGGACACAGCTGGATTGGATTCACCTTTATCATTCCTTTCATCTTGCCGTTGTCCTTCTCCAGGTTGGTCCATCTGTTCACGTCTGACATAGAAGCCCTCTGCATGGAAGGAAGAGTTTTCTGAAAGTTCCTCTTTAAGGTTACCACTTCTGTTATTATGATCTGCAGTTACTTTCCTCCGCATGGGTGATGAACATCCCCCTGTACTTTCAACCTCCTAACAGCAATCAAAGTTTGTCAGATTATGATGTCAATGGAAAAAAGAAAAGAGGGACAACGAAAGAAAAAATAGAGGATTCAGGTCTCAGCCAGATAGCAACTAATTTCATTTCTAATCTAATCTAATTCAAAGAAAAATTAGGCCCTGTTTGGGAAAGCTTTTTCGATGAAAAAACATGGACTTCCAATGTTTAGTTGACACCAAAAAAATTGTTGTTAAGGCAATGGTGATAGCACGCTAGTTGCTATGGTGTTGGCAGTTGGAATGTTAGGAGTGAGAAGCTAATTGTAAACTTTTAATGAGAAAATAATGTTTAACAAATATGAGGGAAATTGAAAATATGATATCGTTCACAAGGAAAACCAAACAAAAATTGCTGCGAACTAAATGAAGGAAAAATAATTTTCGAGCTGGAACCTTTTTTTCGAAAAATAATATTTGCCCAATTGAACAAAGCTTTAAGTTGAAATATTCCTATCACTTGACCATATTTTTCAAAATTTTATACACAAATACCTCGATTCAATATTTAAGGAACTTGCTTGAAATCTAGATTTAGAGCTGGCAAACCCTGAATTTCCTTTGCGTACTACAAACAACTTGCCTAGCCAGAATAAAAACCAAATATGATGTCAGCAAACAAGTGTCTTAGGGCCATGTCTAAATTGAATTTCAAACAATCTCATCTATTGACTTAGCAACACCCCACCCAGCCCCCCAGCTCCCCCAAAAAAACATTTCAAGAAAATAGTATCAACGAACATGTTTTTCCTTTCAAAAAGTGAGATCCCTGAAAAATTGAACTTTCTAGCATTTTTTCCAATAATTTCTAGCAGTTTGAAACTCTACTTTTTTAAAAAATGCATCTACTCAATGCATCTCCCACAAATCAAAGTGGTACAGAAATGAACCATCCTTTCATTAGTCATTAGTGTTCTATCTCTCTACACATGCCCATAATTGTTAAAAGTGTGTCTAGATGCTAGGACTTTTCCTTCTTTGCCCCAGATTAAAGCGGCAACTTCAAAGAAGTGTGTGCTTCTCACACCAAGGTGCAGAAGAGCAGGTGCACACCTCTTTGAAGCCAGGACATTTTTTTTATTTGAGGTAGATAGGCCTAGATATTAAGGGTTTAGGGTTCATGATATTTTCAAAACATTTGTCAGACAAAGTAGTTTCAATGAAGCAAAATGGAAAATTAACCAAAGGACAATGAAAATCCAGGGAAAAAGAAAGAAATGAAACAAAATGGAAATTATATCATCAAAGGTTAAAGAATAAGAAGTTTTACTTGAGCTCTATTTGCTTCATCTTCAGCGGGAATACTCCTTGACCAAGTCTTCTGAAAGTAACTCTTTGACTGGATCTGCCTGAAGAATAACCTGGATATGAAATTTGTTAGAGTATATGACGGATGAGCTTTATGATTAGGTATATTTTTCAAAAAAAATATTTGGGCATAATTCTTCAGTTTTTAAAATAATTATTACCTTGGACTTCTTTGAAAGCTATATGGGACCCTTTATTCACTTAATAAAGCATGTATTAAAATATACTTTGTTATATATGAAATAATAACATTACATCAGTTAAAAGAGGTCAAAAACCTTAGATCTAAATCACCCACGTTTCTCTCTCACCCAAATTGCTAGAAATTAATGAATTTAAGGTACAGGTTCTTTTCTCTTCTTATCATTTTTGTTTTCTTCTTCCTCTCCCCTGGTCTGCTGGTTTCTGTGGTGGAACTTTCAGCACTGGTCTGGTCTTGGGTAACTTTTCTTCTCTTCCTTTTCTTTTTCTTTTTTTCTTTAACTGATACACACTATGTATTGAATGTTTCACACTTTTGAACTTAATTAATGTTTTATTAGAGACATTTAATTGTTGGATCTACTCCAGAATTTATAAAATGCGGATAAAACCCGAAGCAAATTGAATTGAAAGTTATGACTGTGTTATTTACTAATAAATTGTAGAAGATAAACCTCATTATCAAATCTCTAATCATTATAGAAAGATTCGGAAAGGTGTGAGCAAACAAATCGAGTGTTTCCCAAAAAGTGACTAAGAGCAGGATATATAATCTTTATCTGAAAGTGAAGAATGATAAAAAAACTTGGTACATAATCGAGAAGTTAAAATACAATTCAAAGACCTGGTATAATTCAAAGATTCATTATAACTAATAATTCATTCGATTTAATTCTCTTATTCGAAAGTTTGACTAACTCGGTTTAAACTAAAACAAATGTCTTAAAAACTCGATATAAGGAAAGTAGAATCAATATATGCACATTGTCCCGATTTAACAAAGTTTCTTATCCAACATTCACCAAGTCTCGGTTTAATCAAATTATTTTTCCGGTATAAGCAAGCAAGTTTCGGATTAATCTCAAAGATTCGATTTAAGACCAAAAGATACAGTATAAGCTTAAAGGCCCGATATAAGCAAGTGATGTCTCGATCTAAGCTCACATGCTCAGAATAACTTCATAAAACTAAGAAATGACTCAAAAAACCACAGTATAAGCAAGACACATTCATTGAATACTTTATAACAAAATTTTACACGTAAATTACTCAGATTGGATGACACAAGCATTAAATCATACAAACCGATAAACTTAATGCGTTATGCATTTCTAACATCTTCGAGTCATTCAATACAGTTATCAAGGAGAGACATCTTTCAGAGTAGCTCACTGATTAAGGAGACGACATACTAAGTTCCAAAAAATCCATCAATATCAAGACTGTATATGTATAGAAACAGAATATAGTGCTTATAAAGTATGCTTACAATTCTAAATACATCTTTCACTCGTGCTAAAATTAATAATATTCTTTGTATAATAGTGTGAGTTTGTGCACCAAAGAAAATAGATCTAGAGTAACTACTGTAATCTAGAAAGATATTCTTTGAATAGTTCAAGCTGTTTGTAAACAACTTGAAATGCTTTCTATATTATTGTAATTATCTTTTGATAATAAAATATCATACTTTCACTAGTCTGATTGTCTTCCGCATAAATTTTATCTCTACAATCAATACTAGTTGTCTTGCAAAGCTTAAAGAAGAAATTTAAGAGAGCTCTGTTCACCTCCCCTCATCTTTTTAACTATTAAGTGTGTTATTATCTCTCTCATTATTTTTGAACTTTTTTTTGAACTTTACAATTTTCAATTCAATTTGATCATGATTTGCAAAATGAATAAAATGATTCACAATTTGACAATTATGTAGATTATACACTCACTTGGTGAGATAAATCATGTATGTATTTGGGAATCAGTGTATGAAAATATGGGTTGAGGCGGCACCTCTCGCCTTAGGCGCCCTGAAATGGACGCCTCAAACACTGCCCTAGTCAGCACTCACCTCGAATGGGAGAGGGCCCCTCAGCGCCCGTTTGGCTGCCTTAGCTCAAATACAGGCTGAGGTAACAGCAGCCCTTTAAAAAATTGTTTAAAGTCTAACAGCATGAAAGCTGAAACACTGACCAGCCACTGCCTCCTTCTTTGCCTACCTCCGGAGACCCAACAGCAGCATTATTGGTGCCTAGTGACCCAGCACCAGCTCTGGCAACCTCATTCCTGTGACCAGAAATATACGGTGACCTTTCTCTTTCCGGAAGCCCCTTTGTTTTGGGCTTTTCTCCTTCCGAAAGCTGTTTTCTTGGTTGTTCTTACTCTGGAAGCTACCATTGAGCTCTCTTTATCTTATTTTAGCTTATTGTCACTCTAGAATAGGTGTAATATATTTTTGGTATGATGTCAAGTAATCAAAGAAAGGATCCCACTTCAAAATATGAGAATGAAATGGAAAGAGATAGAAAAAAAGGTATGAATATATTTAATATATCTTTTGTGAAAAAGAAATAAGAAATAAGAGTATTTAAGAGTATTTAATATATCTTTTGGAGCGGCATTTGGCTGAGTGGAAGAGGCTATATTTTTCTGCCGGCGGCAGACTTACTTTGCTTAAAAGTACTCTGTCCAGCTTGCCCACGTACTTCTTGTCCCTCTTTCCCGTCCCTACTGCCATTACTGCTCGCATCGAGCGGATTCAGCAGCAGTTCCTTTGGGGTTTCTCGCCGGAGGCGCATAAGTATCCTTTGGTGAGTTGGGCTTCCATTTGCCATCCTCTCTCTTATAGTGGGTTGGCTATTCATCGTATTCGGCCCTTAAACGAGGCCCTACTTGGGAAATGGTTATGGCAGTTTGGCATGGAGTGTGACTCTTTTTGGCGGCAGGTCATTGTGGCCAAATATGGGGCCTCAGGAGGTGGTTGGACCTCTAATCCCCCTCGTGGTCCTCATGGCGTGGGTCTTTGGCGGTTTATTCGGTCTAGTTGGCGGTTCTTTGCTCCATTTGTGGCTTTTGAGGTGAGTGATGGCTCTTCCATCCGCTTCTGGGAGGATGCCTGGTGCTTGGATGTGCCCTTGAAATTGGCTTATTCTGAGTTGTTCCGCCTTGCCACTGCTCGTGAGGGCTTTGTGGCTAATTTCTATTCAGATCATAATTTCGGGGTGTAGTGGGAGGTTACCTTTTCTCGGCTCGCCCAGGATTGGGAGTTGAAGGCTTTTGCTTCTTTCTTTGCAGTGTTGTATTCTGCCCTCTTGCGCCGCGGTTGTCCGGACCGTTTATGTTGGCGTACTGCTTGGGCTCAGGGTTTTCGTGTGCAGTATTTTTATGCGGCTCGGTTGTCTATTTTTCGGGGTGCTTCCCCTTGAAGAGTGTTTGGAAGGCTCCGATTTCTTCGCGCTTGGCTTTCTTTGCTTGGACGGCGGTTTTGGGGCGGATTTTGACTGTGGATAACATGCGTCGGCATGGAATGATGGTTCCTAGTTGATGTTACATGTGTAAAGCAGTCAGGGAGTCCGTGGATCACCTTCTCCTTCATTGTCCCGTTGCCCGATTTCTTTGGAATTTCATCCTGGGGCTGTTTGATCTATCTTGGGTGCTGCCTCATAGTGTTCATGGGATTTTCTCCTCCTGGAAGAGACGGGTGGGAAGAACATCTGCGGTCTGGCATGCTATTCCTCATTGCATTATCTGGTGTCTCTGACGGGAGCAGAATGCTCGTCTCTTTCAGGATTGTAAATACCGCTTGGATGAGTTTCAACTTTGTTTTCTCCGATGCCTTTGGGATTGTTTGGTTGGATTTGGGCATTTACGTGTCTCTCTTCTATTTTTGATATTATTTTTGTTTGTTCCTTTTGAGCTGAGTTGAGCTAGATTTTTTTTATCCTGTGTTCTTTTTGTATTCTCTTTCTTGTGCACTCCTTGTGTGCTTGTTTCTTAATAAAATTCACTTACTTATAAAAAAAATAAGAGTATTTAGGTTTAAAGAACATTTTGCGAGTAAACAAGGAATGTTTGATACTATTCGAGTTAATGGATATTTGCATTTGATGGATAACTAAGAAGACTTAATTTAATATTTTAGTGAGACTTCATTTAATATTTTCAGTATGATTTTAATATTTTAAAACTATTTATACATAATTTTCATTTAATTTTACTTATTTTTTTTACCGTTTCCAGCATAGCTACCCATTACCCACTATAACCTTACTGAGGTGCCCATATAGTTATACAACATAGTGGCCATACCATATCACCGGACATACTTTTAAACCTTGTAGGAAATAAAAATCTCTTTTATTCTTTGTGTTATAGCTTGAATAATTATTTAAACTTACTATGGGTAATAGGACTTAGCCCAAACCCTAGTTGACTTGACTCAATATACCAGGGTTAATTTTTTTATAAGTAAATTTTATTAAAAAACTAAGTACACAAGAAGTGCACAAGAAAGAGAATACATAAGGAGCACATAACAAATCAATCCAACTCAAAAAGAACAAACAGAGATAACATCAAAAAGACAAGAGAGACGAAAGCGCCCAGATTCAACTAAATAATCCCAAAGGCACCAGAGGAAACAAAATCTAAACTCATCCAAGCGGCATTCACTATATCAGGGTTAATTTTTAAAATTTATTTTATTATTATTACATAAATAAGCCCCAAATCTCCCCCATTCCATCTTACTCCTAAAACCCCACTACCGGCTGGACCTCCTGCAGTCTATATTAGGGTTATTCAATAAGTAAATAATTAACCTGGCCAGAATATCCAGAACTATAACTTTCCAAACCAGCTCATCTGCCACCACTACTCCTATATAACTAAAATCTTTTGAAAATTTCATTATCAGACAAAAACTTACTAAAGGTGCTTATATAACGAGCCCATACCATGACTAAAAAGTTGCATTAAGCATTCTCGACAACTTGAATCTGGGGCAGTAAAAAAAAATATAATATTGAAATTATAAGTAAACTATTATAATCATCTATACGCCTTTTATCACAATAATGATGAGCAGTAAATTTTTAACCAAAACATTGGAAAAAGAATCAACATGATAAGATCCTAAGCAGGCCAGGAAAGTAAGATATCTACAACCACTTTCAAATAGCACCAGGATGTGGTCAGATTCTCGGAAAGGAAAACTAAGGAAAATGGTGTAAATAAAAATTAAAATACCTTAGAAGCTGCACATCTTGCTCATTCAAAAAATTAGGAATTAAAGATTCTGCATGACCCAACAATGAACCTACACACAAAAGTCAGTCATAAGAAACAGAAAAACCTTGTAATATCAACAACTTGAGTAATCATCATAGAGTGCCATTTACGCATGTTCTTGCAAACAGTAGAAGGTTCTTGAGCCTCAGAGATGAATGGAACCCCAGGTGATGATTTAGTCGGCTCCCACTGCAAGAACCCAATAAATGTCTGTAGGAAGTGATTCCTCTCTTGCTCTGTAGATTAAAATAGAGCTAATTTTTAACATAATCAATAAACAAAGTTATGCTGACTGTTGTTTGCAGTATATGATACTCAGAACAGAGAATGACCTTCACAGATATCTGGAACAAAACAGTGAAGATTGGCAATCACTTTGACCAATAATGATGTCCTCTGATGAGCATAGTTAGCCTGGGACATATTGTTAGGAGTATAAGTGGATTCTAAATTAGTTGGATTCTGCACTTCAGATGATGAGGTCGCAGCTAAAACCCAACCAGCTGCAGCAAATGGATCAAATTCTAAGGTAGCATCTTCTTCAATCAACGAGGGATCAGAAGAACACCAACTAGATAAGAACTCTCCGTGAGGAAGTAAAAAAATGGCAGTCAGAAATTCTGTCTGAAAGGACAGAATACAAAAAAAAAAATCAAAAACCTGGTTGGATAACTCAAATCCACGAGATAGATACAGTTACAGATACTAAATACGTGTAACAGAATAGAATACAAATATCCTACCCAGTTAAAAGTAGAATAGTGGGATTCTAAAGCAAACATGAATACAAGTCTTGACAAAATTCTATGCATGCAAATAACTTACAAAGTATATTGTGACGAAAGAACGAAAATTAGAATCATCAGATAAGATATCAGCCAGACGCATTGCATTGAGTTGCATAAGCCCCATTGGATATGATCTGTTGGAGCCAGAACCAATACATCTGGAGTTTCTTACAAGTGAAGTCTTTAATAGCCCAAAAACCTACACCGTGTAAATTGCATTAAAAAATTATCCAGTGTGACAGTTATAGCAAGCCTCATATCAAAACATAAAATTAATCGGTGACATGAACAGATGAAGATCTAAAGTGTAGAGCAAAGATAACACTACACATGCAGTCAATAAACCACTAGTCAACAACACCAAAGATCCAAAACCATGAAAAACTTGATGTTACCAAATGGACACAGTTCCAAAAATAAAAAAAAGAGAAAAAAAAAAAAAAATATTTTTTTATATAAGCCACGCGGGTTTAAAAATTAAGGGGCCCAATTTTGATTTTTATATATTTTGGTAAATACTTGGTAGTGGCTAACCATTATAAAGTGGCCTAATGCTAAAAGATGATGGTCTATAAAGAAAATAACGCCTCTTTAAAGTACATATAAATCAAACCATCTCCCGATACTGACCTCCAAGGCAACAGATTTTGCCAAATCTAGGCCCCCTGGTGAGCTGGAAACCTCATCCAGAAAAGAAATGTTTTCTGCTTCACAAAGATGCAAGAGCTGCAGAGAGGAAAGCTATGCCTAAATCAATAATTGAGGTGTTTATTCACCAAAGCAAGAGACAATAGAATGTTGTAGTAAGTTTTCACGTGAATTCTCATAAACCCTAACAAAGCATTGCCGTGGTTGCATTCCCATGAAAATTGTGTACAATTGACCATCGGTGAATGGACTTACCATTGATATTACTTTAGATTTCAGCCGAGATACTGCAGCCACATCTGCTGGGGACTCCTTAATTGATCGTGTGACATCTAACTTCAAAATGGATAAAGCAAGCACAAGAACACCGCCCTTTCTACATAGTTCCTGATATAGTAACACGCAAGATATATATATTTAATAGTATAGAACCAAATGTGTGGCCATGAGAATATCAGATGTTAATGCTACTGACGATCACAATTTATAAGTAATTTAACTGAATCAAATCAAGTCCAAAGCATCTAACATGCCACATGTATCACAAAAAATAAAATTTACTGAGAATATATCACTATAAACGATGTTCTTAACAACTTCTTAACTGCTCACTGCAGGGTGTGACCAATGGAGTATAGATTATTTTCAATCATCCAACCCAATTACTTCTTCAGCAGTTTAGATAGCAATCAAATGTCTAGCATGATTTTGTGCCACAAACAAGGGCCTTTGGAGACTTTGATGCAGCATGGTTGGCTGTACAACAGATCCTCTAGTCTAGCTTTTACCCTATGGAAAGCAGCAAGAATAGCTATCCAAGAAACTCACATAATCATAGGCATATAAAAAAGAGTCCTAAATAGTGACCTCATTCTTGATGAGACGCTCTCGAAAAGATTTTTGCTGGCACAAAGAATGAAGAAAGTGCATGGAAAACTCGCACTGCTGGCAGAGAGAGTTAATGATGTGACCAAAATTATTCCATGGTGCTTTGCAAAAATCAGCATGTGAAGCTGACAGCTTCATTTGGAGAAACCTAACATCTATACAAACTGCTCCAAAAGCCGCATCCATAAATATGTCAACCTGTCAGAGTAAGCTTCTTAATCAGCCATATGCACAAATGTGTTGGCCTGCAAAACTTAAATAAATCATAAGAATCAAAATGCAGTTCATAGGCGTAAATGGCTCATCAAGAGGGGAAAATATGAAAGCCTGGAGGGCCAATTAATGAAAATGAAACAGACATGGTTTCAAAAATAAATTCATCAAAATAGATTTAATGAAATAAAAGTGTTTAAGCTCAATCTTTTTCCACACATGTTTCGATCAAAAAAAATCCACACAAGTTGAATTACAAAAGTCACATAAGGGCAAACTTTTACCTTCGGGTGTGCAAGCAATACATGAACAAGATCCTGCCACTGTGCAGAAATACATTCCATTAATAAATGTAGACTGCACGATACCAGTGCAGAATGCAGTAGAGGTATGACACTTGAAACATGATTTTCCTACACAATGAAAACAACTCTTACTGCAAAATAAATTGTTAACGAGACATCCTTGTAAAAAAAAAAAGGACCTCAGCGTATGATATAAATGAGAACCTGTCTATATCCACCAAGAACAATCAGCAAATATAGGACGAGATCAAAAAGTTGTTCAGATACTTTCACATCGTCAAGCAAAATCTGTATATCCAATGTACAGAAATTTGTTTTTTTAGATTTTCCATAATCCAGATATAGAATATGCAAAACCTTTTAGTAAAAAAGATGAAGGCCTCACACGCCTAAGATATGCCCATGAACAATGTACATAATGAAGGAAAAAAGAATAACTGAAGTCTCTTTTTTCTTGCGCAGCCTGGTTTTTCAGAGTCAAACTACAACACAAACATCTTCGACCACCAAGAATCTCAAATAAAAGTAACCAGAAATTTTTAATATGCCTGTCAAACGAACCTGCTCAAGTTTAGGTTGCCGTGGAGCTAAACTAAATAAGTTACACAAGAGCCGAAAACCACACAACAAGTACTTAAAGAGGGCTGCATCTCTGGCAGATGATATTAGCACTGCAACAAGGTGCAAAGGAAGAAAACGTGCAAGTTTTTCCATGTCAATCTGAAATATCAAAAAAGTCTTTAAAAATGTTAACAGGAAGAAATAATTATCTATTCACGGAAAATACCAAAATGATGATGATAGTTACTAGGATAAATTCTGACCTGCATGTATGACCCTTTCTCAGTACGGTGCAAAAGGATAAAATTTTCTGAGTCTCTCAGAAGCTTATTAAGCTCCTGAAAGGTAAACCTATGTAACTCTTTCACCGCTGATATTAAGTCAATGGCCTGTACAAATGGTTGTGAAACAAAATCATGGTATTTGAGAACAAAAGGGGTATAACCAAAAGGGTCCCCTACAGTTATGTAAAGTGTAAGTGGAAATATTTAACACGAAACAAACGGAAGCAAAAAAAAAATGCCTTTGAGCATCAATTTGGAAACTCATTGTAAAAGAAATCAAATGATTTCAGATTTGGAATTGAAACTAGAAATAAAATAAAATAGAGAGATGGTAGTAATTCTCTATGTTCAGAACTAATTTCAACCTAAATAGATTTAATTCATGAGAGTTATTTTTATGACTTATATTTCCGAAGATAACTTCCATGTGTTGTATGCATGTAAAAAGTTATGCTGTAGCCAGCAAGAGAATTTCTTATTAGTTATAATACTCACTTGATCACTGCTGCATGACGGTTCTTCCTTCGCTTGCCTCATCATTGAGAAACTGGAGACAGGAGACAAATAAGATAAAAACAATACTCCTTCCATCCACTTTAACATTTCATTTTACGCACAGATCAAGGGAAAATATATTTTCCCGACATACCCCTAATTCATTGGTGAGTTGCAAATAGACGATGCATTAAGTTTCAATGTTTCTTAATATTGACTTTTTTTTTTCCTATGGAAAATACTCACCCAAAATTAGTAAACCAAATTGAGAAGGATAATATTGGAAACCGTTGAAAAAATAGTGGTAAAAATGGAAAATCAAATACTCTTTTGGGGCATACTGAAATGGAAAAGTCATCCAGTAAAGTAGGACAGAGGGAGTAATGATCAGTATTGGATGGGATTCATTGGCATTTGATATCTAATTTCTGCACTTCTACAAGGTTAAGAGCTTAAATGTAGGATACGTTTCTCTTTTGCCCTCCCATGAGGAAGAAGATTTTCATGATTGAAAATTTGAATTTGGAAACATAATATTTTTTTTTTACCATTTTTTTCCATTAGGCAAGGGATGTTGCTTTGGGTTGGGTGAGTTGACAAATCCTTTGACACATGTGAGGGGTGAACTGCTTTCGGGTATTTCAAGAGTCATCCTTTTATATTTTAGTATTTTTGAGGGTGTTGAAATCATCTCAAAAAGAGAAAGAGCAATCAAGGGAAAGAAGAGAAAGTTCTGAATCTGAAAAAATATAGTTGTAGGTTCCTGGAGTTGAGTGCAAGTCAACAGGTGTAAGCATTTAACATTATGTATGATGAATAAAACCAACCCTGATTCAGCTAAAATTTGGATATGTTGCAGACCCAGAACTCTCTAGAAGCCCTCAAAATTTAGTATTGATTAGAGGTTTGGAAGGGCACATTCTTGCGTCATTACTGTAAGCCATTGAGATTTCTATCCTGCTTGCACGGGCGTCCACCACCTTTCGGTGTTCGGTTTGTGTTGATTTATGATTTCTTGAAGATATACTTAACTAGAATCCAAGAGCAGAGCTCCTGATGCTGTGAGTTTGTAGTCTCATTATTTTAGTATGCTGTAAATTAAACTTGGAGTTTGATTTTTCCACAGAAATCTGATGCCTCTCTATATTATTCGCTCCTAATTCCATATATTTTGATTGGTTACTTAGACAATCAAATTCTCATATTTGACCAAACAAGGCGGAAAAGAAATGTTCTGCTGTTTGTTAGTAGTATGTCCGTTAAATTTTCCCAACTACTTCCAAACAGAAACCAACTCCGACAATTAAGTACAAGGAATTTGAGATCAGACAAAATACTAAAATATATATTTTTTTTTAAAAAAATAATTTTTTAAAAAACACATTACCACCCACATGATGTGATCATAAAGTCTTTGCATTAATTTGGTCCACTAACGACACAAGACATTGGATGTCTATCATTTAATACAGTTTCAACGACAAAGCACCGTTCATGAAGCAGCGCGAGACACACACACACTGCATACATGCCATATGCACACAAACTCGCGCGCAAGGTGCAAAACGCTTAGCAAGATTCAAGCGCGAGTAGATAGATGAAGGCGCACGGAAGCGATGGGAGCTCAAAATCGTCGAAACGAGCATCGAAAACCCTAGATTTCTCACAAACAACGGCGCGGATTCAACGCCGACGCCAGAGAAATGCAGCGTTTCCAACACTCTCGTTACGGGCGATCGAAGAGCAGTTCAAAAAGCCAAATCTTGGTTTTTGAAAAAAAAAACGAAGAACAAAGAATCGAGTTGGAGTTTGAAGCTGACCTCTCACTAGAGCGTGCGACTGAGGCTACGGACCGGGAATTTGAGCGCGAAAAAGTCGGAGGGCAGGCAGAGAGGGTGGGAGAGAAACTTTGCGTTGCGGGTTTTATATACTCCGCGAACACGAGTAGAGAGAAGCGAAGGAAGTGGGATTCGAGACGGGTGTATGGATATATCATGTGTAAATAAGCGCACGTTAATACCCTGTGGAGCTTTGACTGGTGAACGAAAGGTAATGCTGACGCCGGAAGCTAACCTGCGCCTTGAGAGCGCACCGCTTAAACTCCGCACCGTTAAGTGATTTTTGATTTTTTGTTTTTTTTTTCCCCCGGCTGATTCTCTATTTCTGGTTGGTACTGAGATGAGATCCGTGGTCGCAATCAAATTTCAATAAAGTTAGATTAGAAAATAAAAAAAATATTTAAATCTTAAACATATTCAATTTATCCAAAGGAGGACTCATCAAATTTCAAAGCACATAATTATAATAAACTATGTGTATTGTAATATAATTATATAAAGTAATAAGAAATTTTTTATTTTAATCAGTTATATAAAAAATTTATTATATGATTAAATGAGAGGACAAAGCTCCTTTTGCCTGCCCGTCCTCAACCCCTAATAATTTGTGTACGTGTAATTTCTTGGATTGCACCCAATTAAAAAAAATATTTCCCCATAAATTTTGGGAAGGGTTTGGATAGAATCCATCGAATTGGGTAAAATAATTAGGAAAAAAATAATGTGGTTATAATTAAGGCCCTATTTAGCATTGCTTATAAGAATTTTCTTAAAACGATCTCCATGCATTTTAATTTCTCATACCTATTTTGAGGATTTGCAATACATTATTTTTCTATAATTTATTTACTTTTTTAAAACTCTCTATATCACATTCATCATTTTTATCTTTATTCTTTAAAATAATATTTTTTTAAAAAACATTTATAATTGTTTTCTATCTTTTATTTATTACAACCACTCAAAATTTTTCATATATTAATAAACATACAAAAAAGTATAGGAAAAAAATATTTTGATAATGAATAGTTAATCTCCAAATTTAAAATTTTACTATATATACTTTATCTCAAATCCTATTTTATGAAATTGGATGAAGAGCTTTTTTTATAAAATTCAAAAATTTATCTCTAAATTATAGGAAAAAACGCCATCGGATAAGGGTGCTTTAAAATAGGGTTTGAGTGTAAGGTATGTACAATAATTCCTCAAATTTAGGAATCTATTATGTATTCTTAGATCTATTTTCATAATCTTTTAAATATTTATTAATACATATATACTTTTGAGTAGTTATAATAAATGAAAGAAAAAAATATTTAAAAAATAATGTATGAGTCGTAATCTATTTAAAAAAGTGGTGCTCGATATTGCTTATATAATCAATTTTCTACATATAAACATAAACATTTTTTCTTTATACTTATGACTCATTAGTAGCATTTTCAATTTTCATTAGCTAAATGAGTTAGCTAAAGTTATATTTAGCTTGTTATAATAATATTTTAGCTAATGGTACTACAATGACATGTCATTTATTTATTTTTGTTTAACTGTTATTTTTTTTCAATTTACCTTTATCTTATATCCTCCTCAAATTTCAAATTCCTAATTCCTAATCTTTAATTATTACACCATCGCCATTAGGGGAGGAGGCGACGTGGGAGAGGCAAGGGGGAGGGCGCCGTTGGGGGAGGGAGGGGGCTGACATGTGTCACACTTAGAAAATTTTGTACCCTTTTATTCTTGTATAACTCCTAGTGGAATATAACTTAGTTAGTGAGATCATGTAAAATGTATCACTATAAATGTCTCCACGTGGCAAAGGCAAAAAAGTACTAAGATCTATATGTAAAATAAAGCTCTATATGATAGTTTCAATACTTGTAAAGCTTTTATTTAATCAATACAAAGAAAATGTATTCTCATATTGCTTTTGTGTGTGTGTTTGTCATTATTTATGTGGTTGCTTTATAGGTTTAAAATTGAAGGCGAACGACCCAAACGATGGACAGTTGAACTTAGGGATCTGAGATACAAGGAAAGATAGGTGTCATATGAGTTAAATTCTCATCCCGTAACACATGGGAGAGGGAGGGGGAGGGTGCCGCCGGGACATAAGGTTGGGGTGAATGCTGATGTGGCACCTTAGTGAAAGCTAAAAAATTATTTAAATTTAAATAAATTTTTTGTTTTAGCTATTCATATAATTAATACATTAAAGAATTATTTGAGAGATATTTTTTATATAAGATTTTCTATAACTAATGGATTAAAGATGTTTTATTACTTAGCAACATTATTTATATTTTTAAATTATTATGAAGCTTATGATCTATATCCTTATCGGTAATTTTATCATATATAAATCATAAGCACATTATTATTCAAACATTTGTAGAAAAATGAAATGAAGGACCAACTTGAGGGACAAGATTGATTAATAAAGAGTAAAAGAGTAAAAGAAAAAGAGCAAATTAATCGAAATTGAAATAGAATCGAGTCAAGTGAAGAGAGAGGAGAGGAGAAGGAATCAAAAGAAAGATAATGGCCTCCGAGGAGATAGATTGATGCCTCCCTTGAGGACCACAACTCTACCACCCTCCTTTGAATCCGTCGTGTGCCTCTTACGATGTCACTTATAATATGTGAAGAATAAATATTTATCCTTCCTTTTTTAAGAGTAACAATAGCAAAATTTACGTGTAAAGAGTGAGATAGAGAGCTTGTTGCCTTTGCAACGATATTCATTCGCTTTGTTATCACCTCCATTCTCCTTAACCCCCGAAGGTAATAATCTCTTAGTCTCCCATCCCATGTGTGAATGGATTGGATTGGATGGGATTTGATTGGTATGATCTTCCTTAAATATGGTTTCAAGGTGTTCCTCACTAGAATAAGTAGGTACTCTTGCTAAAATTGATATTGTTAAATAGAAAACGGAAGCTATTTATGAAACGAGATGACCACTCAGGATTATGAGAAGGTGCTATAAGAGAAGAGGAAGGTTTGGCAGGCGCTCAAAATTAAGGAAAGGAAGGTGGGTGTTAACAACCAAGAGTTTGGATCCATGCAGCCACTTTGGAAAAGTAATGATGATGTCATCAAACTGGTGAAGCACATAAAGCAATTTTGGATTTTACCTTTCATGTTAACATTTCAAAGCTGACATGCAGCTCATAAACCATTTTTTCTAGGATCTGTCAAGGCTCTAATAAGAATAAGAAGAAAGAAGGTTCTAGGAAGGAAGAGAAAGCCAAGAGGGTAAGTTCTATAGTACTTAAAACTTTGGCTAACACGAGGTATTGCTTGTTTACTATTGGGGAGATTGTGTTTTCCAGTAATGCTTCCCATTGCTTACTTGTTTGTTTATGTTCTTCACCATGTTATAATTAATGTATCCATCAAATACTTTTGGTTTACTTCAATTGTAATGTTGCAGGGTGCTAAATTTTTAGAAAGTAGCTTGAAGTCTTAGTTTCCTCAAAACTTACACATTATGCTGTGTTAAAATTCCATACAAATACAACTCATCTACTAATAAAAAAACCATAAGTACAAAAACAAAATCCACATCTGAAATTTTTACAAATAAAATAATCAATAGTTTCTTTCTCCCCCTCTCTAATGACCAAGAAAAAATGAAACTTCCTATTCCCATTGAACAGGTTCTTTCTCTCATGATTGCAATTGGTAATAGGGTTAAACATTTTACTGTATATGTAATAAAAACTATTGTTGCAGTAAAAACTCCATGCTAAGTGAAGCCAAAACTTTTGATAACCCATCTACTAAATACACCAAATATGCCAACAGTCGCTCCAAATTCCCTTCCATCTACCTACACGATCTCTGGGAACACCCGTATAGTGTAAATCAACATGTTTGTGCATGCAAACCACGTGTGGGCGAAAGTTCCAATGAGACAACGAAGCAATCAGGGTGCCATGTATGTGTGAAAAATCAGGGGGATATGGAAATGAATACCCAAATTTCTTCTCTTATGATTTGGTAAAGAGAATCTCAATGGCGATTGGTCACAAAATTGAGCTGATCCAAATCACGATGCGCCTCATACTTTCTCAAATCCCCTTGGCTGCTCACAACAAAAGGTTTTGTTGTTGTTCTTGAGACACGAGGCTTTGGATTGAGAAGTACAAGACCGCATTGAGGCCTTTTGTAACCTCGCAAGTCGCAAATGTACCTTTCTTCATCTTTCTTAATTCTTAACCTAAATTAATTAACTAACGCCTACGAAATTCATCAAAATTCGACAAAGTGCATCGGTCGCGTTTCCGTTTCCATGCCTGTGTTTCTTCAACCATTCCTGTGTCGTGCTAGTTCGCTCGCACCGATTTTCCATCTCGTTCGAGAATCTGAATCATAATTGTTGTGGTGACTGGTGAATCCAATCCCGTTCCCACCCCTTTTTATTCAAATTAATATTTATCGCACGACTTCCTATTAATATCTCAACCACTATGATGAAAAAATAATTTTTCTAAAAAAAACTTATGAAAATAAATAATCAATTAAATTGAATGAATTTATCTTATTTTAATAAACTATTCAAAACTTATTACAAGTGACAAGCTGATAAAACATTTTTGTCGCACTAATGCTCTCAAAATAATATTTATAAAACTAACTAACATGTTGAAGGATAAGTCAGGGTCGATCCTACTGAGACACAATTGGAAATCTTTAACCTAATTGTGCTTTTGTTGTCTAAGCAAATAACGATAGAAAAATTAAATAAATAAAGAAAAATAAGAATTTAAAAGAAATAAAATAAAACAATCCTAGAAAAAAGAAAAAATAAGGGAATAAAGGTCTAGGGGTTGAGGTTCATCACAATTTTCAATTCTTAATTGTATGGTTTAATTAATTATTCCTATTAATTCTCTAACATGTGAAGGTGACTGATCTTAATGTAACCGCCAATCGCTTTTGTACAAATAGCAACTTGCCTAATTCTAGCAACGGCCTACTCTCGTGACCCGCTGAAATAGGATCAAACCCATTGATAGGTGATAAACCATGATTCCTCATAAGATTACGAACTACTCTTGTGACATACAAGTCCTAGGTCTCATTCTATAGTTTCGATAATCAAGGTTCACCTTTCGGTCCTTCTCCCAATTATCCAAGACATGTAATAGATTTGCGACGCCCAAACACATATTCAATTAATAGTATGAAATTGTTCATGCAAAAGAGATAAAAAATAATGAATTAAAACCTGTACAATCAAGAAATTGAGATTAGGACACCCCCAATCCCTAGGAAAAATGGATTACTTCATAAGAATTTAAATAAACATATTTATATATAAAATCATGAAATTGAGATTACAAAGGAAGAAAAGAAGATGAACCAACCAGTTACGAAGGCATAAAAACGATCATCTCCCAAAACCAATATGTTCTTTATCCAAAATCACATAAAAGTTCTCTAAAATCAAAACTAAGGTTCTTGGGCTACCAAGGTCGGCTCCCCAATGGTTCAGAATATCTAACTTTAACTTAAACATGACTCATATATATTCCCTCAATTATTACATTAAAATAATTAAGAAAAATACATAAAATAAAAAGAAAATGAGAAATGTCATCGACACTGGCCATGACCACAAAAACCCGCGGCCATGGCGATGATACCCTAGATATTTGTGACGGTCAGCGACCATTATTCATACGGC
Source organism: Taxillus chinensis (assembly GCA_023512835.1). Taxonomy (NCBI): domain Eukaryota; kingdom Viridiplantae; phylum Streptophyta; class Magnoliopsida; order Santalales; family Loranthaceae; genus Taxillus; species Taxillus chinensis. The sequence continues at coordinate 7,938,967 of CM042090.1, read as the reverse complement.
CATGACAAGATTTTTGACGGAAATTACAAATGACACCTGTCGTGGACACGATTTGTGCACCATGGCCTCAAGAAAGTGCTTTTTAGATGTGTAATGCTATTTGATGCCAGTTTTACTTTTTTTTTATCTTTGTTTGAGCCAAATAGCTCCAAGAACCTACAAAACATACCAAAATACACAAAACACGACTAAAATAGTAAAAACACATGTTGGTCAAATAAAAAAACTCAAACCCAATAAAACACTCTAAAATCTATTAAAATATGATACAAATGCATACCAAAAATACATATAAAATGGGTTCATCATAAGCAATTATAGATTTTGGCCAACAATAGAAAACTTATTACTTCACTTTATTTGTAAATTTGTCTAAAATAAAGCTTGTAGTTAAAATAAAATTTAGTTATTTGTGACTTAAGTTAAAATATAAGTCTCAAGTATAATTTATTGTCATATTATTTCATGTAAACAAATTAAACTAAGATTTTAAAGAGATATTCTTCAATAACATTCATCCACTTTCAAATCCCCACATATTATTTGGATCGAGGGGCAAAATGGTCAACTGAAAACAAATGGTGTGGCAGGCATAGGTGCCAAATAAAGTGAAAATAACAATTTGGCTAGCAATCAAAGACAAGTTACTAATAGTAAATAATCTCTAGAGAATACAATAGTAGTTATTTTAGAGGTACGAATAATTAAATGTTTTAATAAATTTATTTATGTAAAGTAATATGAGCCATAAATTCGATTTGAATTTATGGTCAATATTATGCCATGTAAATAAATTTATTGAAATATTTTATTATTATATCATGAGTGCTCCATATTCATGTTGTGCAACACCGATATGAGCACAATTATTTTTGAAAAAAATTTAAAAGTTTGATTATTTTTTATATAAATAAACATCATAATAACTCATTAGCACTTTAAAAAAACTCTCCAGCATTTCTTCTCCGTCCGGCAGTGAGAGTGAGAAAAAAAGGAAAAGAGAGCCTACGAAAAAAACATATATCTTCCGCAAAAGTATTAGTACCAACAGGCGGAGAGATATGAGATAACCAATGGTCCGGCGAATGGCGAAGGCAATGCAGAATTACAGCAATTTGGGAGATGAAATGAAGGCAAGCTTCCCTTGCCTACCTTAGAGCATCTTCAGTCTTAGAGCATTTGCAACTCATCAGCTATAGCAAAATTTATAGCAAAATATGATTGAAATTGCTCTCAAATGGTTTAGTAAACTATTAGCAAAAGCAAAAAAAAAAAACTAAATATAGCTTTAGCTTTTGCTTTTACTGATCCTATCAGCTCAGCAAATAAAATAAAATTACATATCAATCCCTACCTGTATCCCCGTCTCGCTTTGCCCCCTGCGTCTTGCTCCCTTCTCCCCGTCCTTGTCACCGGCGCCGCCCACCATTCTCGTCATGTCCAGTGTCGATCGGCACCCTCCAAGCTAAAAGCTATTTTTAGCTTTGCTACAGTACCATTTTAGCTAATGGTACTCCAATGCTATATCATCTATATTTTTACTTAATTTTTCTTTTTCCTTACTTACCCTGAACACGTACACCTCCGTCGTCGCATTCTTCGCAGCACAGAGATCAATCATGGAGAATCAAGTTTTGACCGTGGTGAAAGTGGTAGAGGAGTAACTGGACGAGGAGATCACTACCTTGGACCGCCTAGATGTCGACGTTATCAAAGCCATCAGGGAGTGCATGTTCACCAGATGAAGAAAATGACATAAAAGCGCAACGGGTCTATGCACAAGATCTGTATAGCTCCATGTCTACTTCCAACAGATCTTTGCACAAAAAGATCTGGGAAGGAGAGGGTCATGGGGAGGGAGTGCGGTGGGAGACGCCGGGCAGTCAGGGAGGGGAGGGGTGTAGGGAGGATTGGGGGCAACATGATAGGGAAGGGAGGGAGGGAGGGGGCAGCATGATGGGGGAGGAAAGGAGGCAACGTGACAGGAGAGTGAGAGAGGCAGGGGGCACCACGGTGGGGGATGGGGGACTCATGCAGAGGAATAGAGTTTGTGGACGTTTGGCTGTACACCTTAGGCGGCTGGGGTAAATGTAGAATTTGATAATATTTGATGACATAACATCTTCAGCTAAAGAAAAAAAAGTAAAATTTTATTTTTTTTATTACTTTAATTGTGCATTTAACTAATTTATTGGAGAGAATTTTTAATCAAATATAAATTTAACTATGCATTTTAAATGATGGCCTTAGGTCCTATATTTCCCTATTTTCCCATATACGGATGGCGTGGCGAGTGGTGATAACTATCCATGTTCAAATTTTAGGAATTTAGGATTCAAAATTTTGATAACAAATTTTGACATTAATAAAAATGATTTTAATCATGGTGATAAATGAATTTTGATAACAAATTTTGACATTAAATAATTTCAGTTTATATAATTAATTAATTAATTAATTAATTAATTTTGTGACATTACTCGGATAGTATGAGATTTTTTTGTTTTTGTTTTTTCCTTCATCTGATACTAATATATATTTTGCTACCCTTAAAGCCTCAAATGTAAGGGTAGCAGAGTTACAAGTTTGATTTTAGCTACTAGCCTACTACTACGATATTCCATATTTCCATTTAAGGATAGCAAACTTGGCCTGTACTGAAGCACAAGAAGACAAATAGACCCACTGGAGACAAATACAGCAACAGGGGGCAATGGGATCGATTCTACGCAACAATTCATAGGGACTAAATCTCCATCACTGGAAGATTCAAATAAGGGCATTATTGGACTCAAAAGACTACATAACTAATGTCCGCAAAGCCAAACAAACACAACCTGTATGGACAGCAATTTTACTGGAGAACAAATTTCTCAACATTTCCGCAGTACAATATCTACAATGGAGAAAAGAATCTGCCGCCATCACCAAAATACATTTTCCAGGAACAGATTATCCTTTTAAGATGCAATGGAGAAGGTAGGGGTCGGAGACTATGAACACATCAGATATCTCATTTACACCCTTCCTATAACAGCGCACCAGTTAGCGGATGAATCCAGTGAGTTAGCCATCACGTACAGCACCGGAGGGGGAAAAAAGTAGCACTGGGATCTCAACGGATTAACAATTAAAAGGTTTGAAACAAAGGGGGATAAAACACTGGACAAACTCTACCTTGGAACACACCCACAAGTTCTGATGAAATTATTATACCTTACAAAATATTTACAAATAATAATAATACAGCAGAAGCAACTCAAGCTTTGCAAATTGGTTGAATTTTGGACAAGCATGGAAATTTTCAGTTTTAAACATGCATCTTGTAAAAATAAATAAAATAAAATGTAAAACAATGCCCCAATTAAAATAATTAAGGGAGAACACCCTCCGAAACAGGCCACAGATGAAATGCTATTAACAGCGTAGAAGTAACCGTCTAGCAAAAAAAAAAAAAAAAAGATTAAATTAATATTACCACAGAAACAGGAAAAAAACATGTTGTGTATGGCAGCTGCCAGGATATATATATATATATCACATATATGAGCTGTGCTAGGGAGTAAAACACAAGCCCATGCTCCTTGAAGGCTAACTCATTTGGTTGACATGGCCCAGCGATGCAAACAAGCGATACTGTTTACAAACATTTCCTAACAATGAAAGTGATGTGAATTACACTCTTCTATCATATAATAACCATAATTATTGGGATCATCCAGTGCAACTATCGAATTCAAGGAAAATGAAGATGCATCAGTGATAACAAAAACAACCGAAGGAGTCAGGAGAGCAACCCTACATCTCCTAGGTTGACTCCCTACATCTCCTAGGTTGACTTCCTAGTGAACTTAAAGGTATCTCCATAGTAGTATACGCTGCCAACCATAACAGCAACCGTTCCACCTTGGACAATCACGCGCTCTCATTAGTTTCTGACCCAACTGAGAATTCCCGCGTTGAAACTGATCAGACCAGCTGTGAGCACTCCCGCAGTCATAAACGCACCTGAACCAATTCCAGCGGTCAAACATACTAAACGGTTGCCTAAAAACACTGATGTCCCGTAACAGAATCTAGTTTTACAATTGGGTCCATCAAATAATCAGTCTGCAAAGAACACACTCTTCAGTCTTTTTTTTTTTTTTCATTATATAGACAACATATTTACTAGGCAATATTAAAAACAACTTATATTTTTTTCCTAGAAGGAAACTACAAAATGTTATCTACTAAATTTTCAAGAAATGGATCGGTTGAAAATTTTTAACACAATCCAAAATCAAAAAGTTCATTACAATCTCTCTCTCTCTCTCTCTCTCTCTTCCTTATAACAAATTCAAAGATGAAAAAACTGACTGTTGAATCTAATTTAAAGGCTTAATTCTTATATACATATATATTCAAAAAGCTAACCTACAATATCAACACGGTATTAATTTCCGGACATAAAACGGTATGGTGGAACATCCATCTAACCTAAAATAAACCACAAATTAGACTAAAACCCAACAATCACATTCAACCCAAATCGAAATTCTAGCCCCTTCAAAGAAAAAGATTTAAAAAAAAAAACAGATCTCAAAAGAACATATACTTAAGACACACACAAACACACATGATCAAAACAAATGCATCCATAAATGAGATAGAGGGGAGCAGATACATAAAAAGAGGCAAATTTGGGGAATACCAATGGGGACGAGAGGGGTTTTGACCCGTTTCTTATCTTCAAATATATCGCCCAGATTCGTTTCTGCACTGCCCATCTTATTCGTATAATTACAGGTTACGCAGGCAACGGAGCAAGCACCAGCGTCCAGACAGTCCAGTGCAACGGGTAAGCGACAGGCAACGTGAGGCGTGCGTGGTGCAGGCGAGCATGGGGGAGGATGAGGCGACGGCGGGGGAAACGGTAAATAATATGGAATCAATTTCATTCACATTCCAATGTTTGTTTGGAACATAAACGCTAATTAAACGAAGCACGGGCTGCGCTGGGGGTTGCAACGGTAATTAAACGATAAATGTTTTTTTTTTCCAACAAATGGGGGCCAATCCATGACCGTAGGCTGCAAAAGCCCCGGCCCTGGCTCTAACCACGTGTGTTTATCTGCTTTTTCTCTCATTGATCGATGGTTATCTGCCTCATCTTCATAGTCTCTATCAGCATAGCCAAAGCAAGCGTCAGTCAGGAAAAAAAAAACAAACGCTCATTTCAGCAGGTGAGAGACGGGATCAAAGTATGAAGCTGCAATTTCACGCTCTCTCTCTCTCTCTAAATTTAGAAGTAAGGTGTGCAGAGCAGCCCGTGGCTCATTTGAACGATATGTTAGAAAATAATAAAATAATAGACTTAATTATTTAAATTTTTTCATCCTTTTATGATTTAATATAATAAATATTTAATTAGTAAATTGTTGGGCGCGCGTCTACTGAACTAGAATTAACTGTCTAAGAGCAAGTTATTGTTTTTCTTGTGGAGATTTTTTAAAGCAGGTGCATTCAGTTCCAACACAATTCTTTAATTTACTTATATTTTTATTAAAATATTAATTTATTTTGTTTGACCTGGCTTTGACCTCGTCCTCGCACCCGCATCACCACAACCTCGGCGTCACGCACAGCCCTGCCCCTAGCCCAGCGTCGCGCACAGGCCTCCCCCTCTCGGCGTCGCGCACAAGCCCCCACCACCTCCCAGCGTCGCACACAACCCTCCTCCGTCACAGATCTATGGCAATTGCAAGACCGCCGCCACCGCTGCGATCCCTTCCCCAACCCCTGTCCGGCGTCGGCACAGTCCCCACCCGCCGCCCAGGTCGCGCATAGTCCCCACCCCCGCCCGGCGTCGTGCAAAGCCCCACCCCCTCCCGGCGTCGTGAGGCCTTTCCTCTGTCGCAGATCTATGGCAGCAGACCCACGTCACCGCTGCGATCTCTTCCATCGCCCATGCCCGGCGCCGCGCACAGGCCTCCACCCCCACCCAGCGTCTCGCGCAAGCCTCTATCCCCGCCCGGCATCGCACAAAATCCCTCCTCTGTTGCAGATCTATGGCAGTTGCAGAGAGAGAAAAGAGAGAGAGCGTCGTGGAAGGAGAGAAAAATGGGAGAGCGGGCGGGGGGGGGGAGGAGAAAAAAAGGAAAAGAGAAAAATTTAAAAATAATAATAAAATATTATGTAAATAATGAACGAAGGAAAAAATTTAAAATTTTAATGCTACATATAAATAATATTATGGTTGGATTACTCTAATGAAAACTCTAACTCTCAACACCTATAAAAAGAAAATTGTGGGTGATTCTACCAAGTTCAAATGCAAATATACAATCTACTATAACATTACAATAATACTATACAAAGAATTTCATGTTACAAATGGTGATGTTATTATGGAGAAATATATATATCCCAATCAAACCATTAGTCCACCAAGCCTTATGGTTACCTTTCAGCTTGTATGGCAGGTTCAGGAATTAGCAACTCAGTAGAGTAATTGTATTTGGTCAGCAAGTAATTGCATTCGATCTTGCCTCAAGAAGCGGATGTCTGTGCCGAGTCGATCATGAGTAATATTATCTTTTAACTCCACCCTCAAGCCCTTTGTGAATACATTATTTTTGCAGGTAAATGCCATTAAGCTAATGTCCAAAAACTGGTTGTGAGGGATAATAACGGTTTCATCATTTCAAAGACTGGGAAATGCTCTTGTGGAGATTACTGCAGGTATGTATGTAAACGATCGATCCATTTCACCATGCTTAGAAAACCAAAATAGTATTGTTTTCAATCTGACTTTTTGGTTTCAATCGATCGTTTCGAGTCCGCTTACATGGTCTGCCATCACCTCCACCATCTGCCAACATTGGCCTCTCCCTTCAACGATGATGACAAAGAATTGAGAGAGTGACAAGAGGTATCAAGATCCGATAACATGCAAATATGGTGATAGCGGGCGATGGTTTGGTGTTCTGTACTAGCATGTGCATTGACCCAACTAGTCGGCTCTATCTTTACTACTCATCATTATATGGTTTCCATTGGTAGCGACTCACCAATTTTTTTTTAAATTATATATACGTGACTAAATATTAATCACATGTAACTATAAAATATTCTCAAAATATATATCAAATTATAACTTTTACTCTATTAATTCCTCAAATTTGAAAAACCAATAAAATAAAAGTTATAATTTGCTAAAGTTTTTAGCTAAAACACATATTTCAATGACAGTTTATAGTCATATTTGATTAATATTTAACCAAGTATGTATGATTTAAAAAAATATTTAGTGAGTCCACTCTCAATTAGTACTCTAAGTTATGCACATGTAGAAATATAATTTACTAATTACATAAGAAATATTTTCCTTTTCTTTGTCTACTTATCATCATCAACATATAAAACGATTTACCTACATATGAAAGTTACTAACTTATGTATAAGGCAATTAACTTGTCATATAAGGATCTCTAAGTTTTTTTGCTTGTAATTTAAGTTCATTTAATGTTGTGTATAAGTGTAGTTACTTGTCATATAAGAGTCATTTTACTCAACATATAATTGCTGACTTGTCCACTACAATTGGTTGACACAATTTTCAAGTAAGTGTAATTATTTATCAATAAATAGCATGCTCAACAATGATATCTATCATTTACTTGTTTAATCATCTATTAAGCCTAAGTAAAAGAATTAGTTCATATTTACCTAAATATGGGAAGTAAACGTATGAGATATTTACGTTTGAAGTATTGATAATAATATAACAAGCGAGTATTATGTGATATATGGTAAGCAAATTCTGTTAAACAACATCATAACAGGACTAAGTTTACAAAGCAAATTAGATATAAAAAATTGTTTGTATTACTTGCTTCCAAACAATAGAAAATCACGCACTGGACAAAGTTTACAATTTCTATCTCCTTTATTGGCAGTGATCAAACAAATGAATATCTATTTAAACATTAACATAACAAGATTTAATAAGAGATTTTAAATCCAGAAACATCAATAAATACCCACAAAAAATTGCAAAATAACCGGAGAAATTAAAATAAATTAGCAAACCAGGGGAGCCAAGCAACACCCATAGCATAAAAACCTCCAACAGATGCACAACTAGCCTAAAACCACAGAGCATAGGAATATCATTCCATACCGGGTGCCCGAGAACTAGCCCTTTGCATTTATTAATGCCTTGACACTTTACAGTATATGCCTCTAACTCTAACAAATTTCTTCAGCTCAAATTGTGGATCTCCATCAATAAGGAACTGAACTAGCAAACTTACCTATAACAACATTATAATTTCTTTTAATTCAACTACTTTGTAACACTCCAGTTAGTCAATTTTGAAGTCGTATGCAAGCAAGCTATGGTTAAGAGGATTATTTACGCTAAATCATGTTTGTCCATTTGTGTTGCAACTTGCAATGAAACACAAGACAATACAGTCGGCTTTATCCAACCAGTGAACCTAATATGATAACTTTATACCCAATTCACACGGAAGCAGTTCTTTTCAGCAAATAGAACAAAGAACAACCGCAGCTAAAATAGAATTTACAGACTTAACACCCCATTGGTGACTTAAATATAGGAGTCGTCATGACAAGCGGAAATGCGGGTACTAGACAAAAAGAAAGCAAACGCAAACGGGGTTATAATAACCCCAGCCATAAACTTGGAACCCAAAGGGATATAGTCACCTTACATTCATGAGCAGCTCAAAGTTGTGCCCAGAGAATTCAAAAGAACGGCTACAAAAGCTCATATATTGTCAAATTGACCAGGATTCTGTCTATTAGAAGTACAACTGTTCCACTCAGAGGTCATCCTCCATCCTTAAATATTCTCCATTATCCCCTTGATGAAGCACAACAATCCCATTAGGGTCCAACTTCCGACAATCCTGGGTAGATTTCGCTGCAACTCCGAAGCCGAGAGGCACGTCTGACATTGAAAACACTACAACCCCATCACCCGCCATAACATTCTCTGTGATTCTTCCTAATCCTCCTTTCAAGACGTGGTTCCCATACAAAAAAGACATCTCTGAGGTGGGCTTGAGCCACAACTTGTGCTTCGCATTGTCTGCCAAAATACCAAGCGCTTGAACAGTGAGGTGGAAGCTCCCACCCTTTGTGAACTTGCCAATGCAGGTGCCAAGGGCAACAAGGTTGGCTCGGCTTATGTTGGTGGCTCGCTTAACCAAGGACTCACTCACATAATAGACTTTGTTCTTGTGCAGGCGGAAGCAATAACGGCCGGGCTTATCATCCGGCCCTTCGTGCGAGGGCCTCTCTACTATGTTTTTGAGGTTATTACCTGTAAATTTGAATAGCTTCTCAAAGACGGCTGTTGTCTCAGTCTCATCTAAAGGCCTCATATTTTATCCTCCCGCCTCCACTAGTCCAGAATTTGATTAAGCTAGCAAAAGAAAAATATGAAATTAAAATTAAAAAAATCTGTACAACAATAACTTCGTAGGGAATATCTAGAAAACAAGTCCCTTTGTTCTTGCAGTGACTCTTAATTTATAAAATAGCATGAAAACAAACTCTCAAGTATCCAATATGGTTTCAACTTTTTCAGATGCAAATTCAACTGATATAAGAGCTATACGTTGGCACATCAAGCTCAATTATCAAAGTCAGGATCCAAGGACGACATGATCTATTTCTAAGGTTCTAAAAAACGTGATTCAGTACTGTTCAGTAAAGCATAGAATACAGATTAATCGGCACTAATCGACTTTTTTTTATTATTATTTCAATAAAATTAAATATCAAAATATTATAAAGGTCGCATATTTAGCAAAAAAAAAAAACATAATTTCATCATTCAACCTCAAACATAGTTAACAAAAAATACAACCATAATTAAACATAAAAGATAATTAAGTTTAACCAAACACAACTTGCATTTCACATATTCTGAATTTGTTGGATGATTTTGAATTCCATATTCCCAAGCAATGTCATTTTAAGTCACACATAAAAGTTAATTAAGCACAATAAACACAAAAAATACACAGTTTAAGTAATCTTATTTGTAGGGTTTGTTAACAAATTTAAAAAAAATACCCACAACATATTAAACGATTGCCTGAAGGAATTTAGACATCTAAATTTTAAAACCAAAATTTTGATGTATAAAATTTTAATTTTAAGGAATTAAAGTTCAATTTTTTTAACTCCTAAACTCGATGGAGAACATAAATTACAACATATTAAACTAGATGGCCAGTCAAAGATCAATTATAGGACTTACTGTCGACGGAGCAGAAGAAGAAGAAGCCCGAAACAGAGACTAACAGATCGCTGACCGCTCAGAGGAGGGAAGATCCACTGCTCGCTGGCCTCTGGGAAATCAGAAGATCGCGCCGCTCTGTAATCCGTCGACCACCGCTCACACCAAGGAGATCGCCCCTGCGCCGCCGCTGCGCGAGGAGTTTGCAATTCGTGGAGAAGAAGGTAGGTTTTCTTTTCGCCGACAGCCCATCATTTTTATAAACAAAAACAAATGCCCATCAAAACGACGACGCCGTTTGGATGGATGCGGCGGTTTTTTCGGTTTTTCCCGGTAGTCAGAGTAATATAAGTAAGGACACCAGTGAACGGGCCTCGTTTTAAATGACCCTAAGGACACTAGTGAAAGGTAGGCCTGCAATTTGAACGAATCTCGTTTTAAATGGCCCGGTTTGCAAAAAATTACCGGCTAACCTACAAAGCTCTTTAACATTCTTAAATGGCCCAGTGAGCGAGCCGTTTAACATTCTTAGCCGAAACAACATAAAGCTATGTCATTTTCATACTTTTTTATTATAAAATGATGAGGCTTAATTCATTAATTAGAACACTAATTAGGAGATTTCGTAATTTATTTTTTTATTTATGAAAAAGTAAATAAATTCATAAAAATATTCTCATAATATAAGTTTCATATTTAATTTTCTCCGTAAAGTTTATAGGACATCCTTACAATAATATATTGTTTTTGACCTATATTAGTACTCTTAATATAAAGGTGTAAATGATGCCTTCTTCAAACTACCTACAAAGACAAAACAAGCACAAAATCAAACAAAAAAAACTAAAAGAAAATAAAAGAAAAACAAATCACATCAGGTTATCTCCCAGAAGTGTTTCATTTAAGGTATATAACTAAGGTTCCTTGAATCTCAGATCTCCAAGCACAATCAAAGACATGTGCCACTCCGCTGGTTCTCCATAATAACGCTTAAACATCTTCCCAAACACAAAAAATGAACTCCCCTTCTTATCATATAGCTCCACTACTCTCTATAATAAGGCGTTAACATCTTCCCATACACAAAAAATTGAACTCCCCTTATTATTATGTAGCTCTACTGCCACTTCATAAGGGCTTACACATCATGATCACAACATCCCCTAAATATTACTGTAATTTAGATATAAAAGTAGAGCACTTGCTACTCTAGAGTGAACTTACTATTGGTGATGTTATCACACTACAACATTTTGGTATTATCTTTAAAAACATTAACATTCACATGTTTGCCCATAGCAAGTTCATCCCTTCTCATCATTATGCATCATAATAACTTAGTAAATGTTAAAGTTTACATCCTCTTGATCAATCCTCAAAGTTAGTACACCTTTATAAACATCAATCAAAGCCTTATGAGTGGTTAGGAATGGTCACCTAATGATTAATGGAACTCCTTGGACATCATACATATTTAAAACAACAAAAATTATCTAGAATACAAATTTATCAACCTTCACTAAAACATCTTCCATACTTCCCTTTGGATATCTAGTTGACTTGTTTGCCATTTACAATTAGGGGGTAAAATGGACCACTAGTCCTCGGACCAGCCTGTAGTTCGTGCAGACCAGAGCAGACTGGACCAGAATTTTTCTAGTCTATTTTAATTGCGGGCCTAAATGGACCGGTCCGTTTAGGCCCTATCCGTGCGGATGCCAATTGGATTTAAAAAAAAAATTTTTTAAAAACTATTACCTATTATACCTAGTGTTGAATCTCATTTTGATCGAGCTAGATCACAACCGTACTTAGTGAAAAAACCACAAGACTAAGAACCACTTTGGGAGACCTTAAAATGCCCCAAAACAAACATTGAGTAATAGAGGCTAAAATTCAGAGAACAACATACTTGATCGTACACGATTCTAGAAATAAATGAAGAGATTATGACAAAAGTATCAAGTTTTGTACGAATTTGGATTGGATAGGCAATGTGCAACGCATTATTTTGTCAATAACTTTCTCAATACTTGTTGGAATCAAATAAAGTCACTTACATTAGTTATATGACATCATTATCTATCATTTCCAATTGGTTTTAGGTTATTCTAGTCTCTAGACAATTAGTTATGATTTTTTAAAGTTAGTAATTAAGTTTGGGTGGGACAACAGTGGGCAGCGCCTTGTTTTGCTAATAACTTTATGAATACTTACTGGAATTAAGCAAGGTCAATTGACTTTGTTAGATAAAGTGTTTATCTATCATTTCCAACTGATATGAGATCATTCAAGCTTGTATGCAATTATTTATGATTTTTTGAAACTAATAAAGTCGAATATTACGTTGCAAAGCTGCCCCGTGGCTGGAACTCATCAAAGTACTTAAAATCATTAATTTTCATAGTGTCTTCATCCAATTGAAAAGTGGGGCCTGGATTGGGGTTCCTCCAAATGTTCTCCATGAGACCATGCAAATCAATGAAAGCTTAAGCTCAAAGTTGTTTACATTCACAGGAAACCTCCTAATTATTGAATAGTTGTTAGAAATCACTAGTTTGATATAATCTGATAAAGTTCAAAATTTATATGTTTTGTATTATCTACCATTGATTTATAACTTCTACAACTAATTTTTCAATCATGTTCTCTATGCTTGCAATAGCCTCCTTTTAAGCTCTCCTTGCCCTTGGGTTATTTTGCTTGATTCAATTTTTAAATGAAGAATTTTTAATTCAAGGGTGCATATTCTTGAAAAAAAATTCTACAAAACAAAAAGATAAAAATAAAAATAACATAAAATACAAAACTGACAAAAAAACCTAGCAGAAATTAAATCAAAATAAACAATAAAGCTAAAATCAACTAACTAAAACAAACACAAAAAGAATTCACGTCATGCAGGTTAGCAAAAAATAACAAAAAGAATAACTAAAAGTTAGCACATTACATAAAGTATAACGTGAATAAAGAAGCTAAAATACAATATTACATGAAAAAAAACATTTGCTATTAACGGAAAAATAATATTAGTTTTTTTTTCCGTACTCCTCTATCATTCATGAAATTATTTTTAAAATATTATAAAATATATTTTTAAAAAAAAAATTATAATACAGCCGAATAAAAAAATCAAATGAAATCCAATTTTGATAAAATAAATGAAATATAAGAACGAAAGTGTTTGTGAAATGTTACTCACTTTACAAAGAAACAAATGAAACATAAAAAATAAAACATGTATTTTATGTAGCCCATCCAGTGTCTGAACCACTTAAAATCTAATCACAGTAAAAGTGTCTTTATTACTTACATAAACAAGTGACACCGTATATGCACCATACAAGTATTTGTTACAAGTTACAAGCATATCTAGTCAAAATGAACACAAATATATAATTATTAAAGCATTTACGTCCTACTTAACGATAGAGTTTTTTTTTATCAAATTATTGAGTTAAATACTATTTTTTTTCAGTCGTCCCAACAAATGCTTCTATTTCTATTGAATGTAAATAATATTAGTCAAATTTAATTACCTATTATAACACATAGCAAATAAAAATAATAATAAAAAAATTATTAGATATATTTTAAATGGGTAAAATTATATTAATATTTAAACGATAAAAAATATTATTTAAATAAATATAAAGTTAAAATGCTGAATTGTATGTGTATACTTTAAAAGTCCGTAACCATAATAGATAAAGATTTTTTTTTATTAAACTAATTAAATGTTAAATGAGTAGGATGTGAATGCTTTTACACAAATTTCTATCAAGGCCGGTCTGGACTTTTTACATAGGCTTCTAAATTTGGAAGGTGTAAAAAAAAATGTTAGTGGAATATGTTAGTCATGCTCAAGTTTTTGAATCAAAATGTAAAAGTAATGAAATGTCCGTAAGTGCATACTCACAATGAAGATTACGCTGTGGGTGCGCGCTATGGTAAATGACCTCACTCAAACTAGAAGGATTGGCATGATACTGGCCGCATAATGCAAATATGCCAATTTAAATAATGCTAAGAACAACAAACCTCACCCATGCTTCATAGCGCAGCTGCAACAAAAATAAGCAGGTTAGTTTTTAAAACACTTGTTTTTCTTAAATCTCATGTTTAACACAGGATTAGAAGGAAAGTTACGTTTTGAGAAACAATTTCTATTGGAATAGGTTTTCCTTGAAAAAACATTTCCGTTGTTTGTACACTGAAAGGCTAATCTAGAAGAATCACAGAAGCTTAGACTTGTCTCTCAAGCTCTGAAAACTTCTTCTTTTTTTTTTTTTTTTTTTGTTTTTTTGTCTTTTGATTTGTCGTTTTAGCTGCATTCTTAGTGGCATTCTTGTACAGAAATCTGGCAAAGATAGAGATTTGGGAAGGCATATATTCTATTGGTATTTTTTTTTGGAAATAACCAAATTATGGATATTTGAAGCTCTACTCAATCTATGATTGGCTTTTGGTTGAGTATATTCTGTAAAAGAAATACTTGTCTCTGTTGTTTTTTTCACGCATCCTCCATCTTCTATAGAATTTCTACCCTTACAGCCTCACCAAACAAGGCGTAAAGGAGCTGATTCATTGACTGAATGGCTGCAGCTTTGGTGGCAGTGGTGGAGGAGGCGCCGGGAGGTGACCTCAAGCCTGATGGGCTATGGCTACAGCATTGTGGCATAGGGTGTTGCTGATGGTGATGTGAATTCCCGACGACTATCGATTGAAGAGTCGGTGATGAGCAGTGGAGCTCGACATCACACAAGTTTTAAAAGCTGATATGCATTTTCTCAAACACCCCGAATCATAGGCTATACTATATTCAGATCAAACAAACGCAACTTGAATGATTTTCCATTGAATCATTTATGGGTAAACCAAACTAAAAAAAATAGTCATCGTTATCAGAAATTTAATGGAAGAGGATGCGGTTTTTTTAAAAAATAATAATTAAATTAACACTGGTTACATCATCAAAACCAAAACATAGTAAACAAAACACCTCTGTTTAGATGTCTTGGCAGATGCCGCATACATGTTAACGTTCTACACAGGTTTGGAGAAAAGTACGATTGGGTGTAATGCTACTGTGGGTTATGAAGGAAATAAACGCGGAAAAAGAGCACAAGCAAACGAAAAAACATTACGTTGAATACATTCTTCTTCATCAAATTTTGAAAATTTGACCAGAGCGGAACGATCAGTCTGGTAACCAGGCTTAAATTTGCATTAAACAACACACATGATCCAACAATGAAATCAACAGGTACACAAGGAACCAACCTTATGTTAACAGGGTTTACGACCACCAAAAATCTAAGTTTCGTAACCACATCAACTTTTTATTTTTTTTTTTATTTTCTACTCAATTTCTATATAGGACTTCACAGTTTCCATCCAGCGAATAAACTCAGCCCTTTCTTTACTTCTAATATATGCATACAAGAAAACAGCAAGGTTGTCGTCTATACCCCTCCTTCGCAAAAAATCGTAGAGCGCAAACTGCAAATTATCATCCAGGCCCCTGTAAAAGAACCAAAAAAAAAAAAAAAAAAAAAAGACCACACAATCATTAATAAATCTACACTCACATAGTATTACAACAATAGAATCCAACGTTTGCGTATCAGTCAGCACAAAGGAAAATATTTTGTTTGCAAAACTTAAGATCCTATGATCCCAAAACTTTGAAATATGCAATCAACTGATGTCAACATTGGCTGTGTTCTGGTTCACAGTAGCTAAGATTATCAAACAGAGCGAAGAATGCTGTAAAATTCTCAACAAACAAGAATTACATATAAAGAAGATGGATCAGGAATCATACTTGAATTCAGGGCCCATGTAGGGTTCTACAGGAATCCGTTCACATGTGCGCATGTAAACCTGTTTAATCTCCATTCTATCCTCCCAAGCTGAGCACACGAACTCCAAGTAATCACCACTGTTGCCCTTGCGTATGCTAACAATGAAAATGATACAAAACCACACAGCCTGCCCCGGATAAGGATTGGCAGATTTTGGAATGGGAACAGCATCAAACATGGTGACTTCGATTTTAATATCTTCTTTCTGATACTTTCTTTTCAAAATAATCCACCGCTCTCCTGGCCGCCCATCAATTGTGTACGAATAGTAGTGGCTAGCAGGCTACGAAACTAGCAATTTTAAAATCTTAACTCAGAAAAAAAAAAAAAGAATTGCCCAAGAAAAATCCTAGATGCTCATATTTTAAATTAATCTAGCAGCCTTGTTTTCTTTTTACTCAAAACTAACTAGTACCCTAGGACCGATCCTTCAAAAAAAAAAAAACACTAGTACCCTACAACTGCATTTCACGGCTAGGTGGGGGAGAAAACAACAACATAGCAATAACTAATCCATATTTTGGGGCGTGTTTGCATTGAGCACGACACACAAATACGTGTGTGTGTGTGTGTGTGCGTGTGTGTATAGAAGGAGAGTTTGTGCGCGCGCGCGCGCTCGCTCGCTCCAATAACTAAGCAACGGAACCATTTTTTTCTTTCATTTTTCCAGAAACAAAACATAACCCAGTAAAATTCCTGCATAGTCATGCCCATTAAAATAAACGAGAGAGAGAGAGAGAGAGTACCTCCATGGGACAATGTTCGACCTCGAATTCGATCTCTTTGCGGAGGAGTCGGAGGACGTAATTGTCGACTGTGGATCTGGGTAGCTCAGGGACGTACGATCGAGTTTGGACTAGAGGGTTGCCAATGACCTTTCGAGCATCATCGATACAAGGGTTCTGCAGATTTGGAATTAGGGTTTTCGAAGCCAAAGGGAGGGAGAGAAGTGCCCTTCGGCAGGGTCTGAACAAGGATGCCATCAAGGAGGAATTGGGAGATTATTAATCCATAAATGAGGTGGTGTGCTTGGATCACAACAGCCACTCTCCGCTGGGTTTAGCGATGGTTCTTGAAAAAAGTGCCCCTTTATATTCATTATTTAAAAACAAATTTAATTTTATATATATATATATATATATATATATATATATATATATATATATATATATATATATATATATATATATGCCGAAGAAAAAATAAGGGTTTTGATATTGAACTAAAATTGTCCACCAAAATAATGTGATCATTTATGTGTTTTAGTGAGTGGAATTATTAATTGCGTTTGTGACAGATAACGTATTCAAATTGATTTGATGAACTTTAGTTTTATTAATTTTTGTCTTTATCGAACGTTACATTTAAGAAGATGACGTGTTTAATTTGATTTGGAATGAATTTCAGTTTGGGATAAATTTGGTTCAAGCAAGTAGGATTTCAATTCGGAAAATAATGATTTAAGTTCGGAAAAATTGATCTTTGATTATGAAAATAAGGACCTATTTGATTTGTAGGTATTAACGAGAGTTATTGTGCCTAAACTCCCGTAGAGGATTTATCGCTCTTAGAATTTCAAAAAATGCACTCTTTTATCTATAATTTCACATTTTATGATGTCTACATATGTTTCTATGGGATCTTCCGGGATGGATCACAGAAGTTTCGTTAGGAGGAGCTGAAATATATAATGTATAACCTATGTTTATAAATTGTTGTTTAAAACTACGATTAGTATTAGGAGTAAAACTCTATAACAACAAATCGTTCGAACTGATCCACTGAAACCGTTAATTTATTAAATCGTTAAAATCAAATAAAATTGCTTTAATTTGATTTGGAATTTCAGGATCACAATTTAAATTAAATCAAATCGAATAATATTATCATTTATTTATTTTATATTTTTATTTTATGTTTTGAAATTTATTTATTTGAGATTGATTGTTAATATTTGATATGATGTGTTTATAAATTATATTATTGGATTTTGAGAACTCTAGAATTATAAATTTGATATATATATATATATATATATTTATTGATATGCTTACACACTATTTTTTTTTGTTTTATAACATTTTAATTTTCAAGAACTCAAATTTTTGTGAACCAAACTGATTTAAACTAATAATTTTTCAAACCTCAAACCGCTGGTTCAAAACCAATTGATCCAAACCGAATCAATTCAATCCGGTTTGGTTTGGTTCAAGTAACAAGTTTGGTTTGATTTAATTTTGTCAAAACTGAAAAACATTAATTTGGTTTAAAAAAATAGGTTAAACCGCACTAAACTAAATTGATTTCACTCGTAATTAGTACCATCTAAGTCACAAGTAATGACATAAAACATAAAAAAGTTCACAAGTCAAATAATTTTTTAAAATTATATAATTCATTTATCATTATTGCAATTAGCAACATGTTTATCACAAATATTATGAGATAATAAATTATATTACTAATTTTTTTTATATATTATATATAAGGAATGAGGGAAGGAGGGCTATGGCCTCAGCCGATCCTTTTAGTTCAGTGTCTTTTTTCATGTGATATACTTTTTGTGAAGTAATGTATATGCAGATAACATGTTTGATGCATAGATAGTACTTCGGTTTTTCACAATATAGCTATTTTCTGAACTGATTTAAACAATGTTCTATTTTTGCATGCATAGATATGATACAACATGTATTATTTTTTAGCCATACTGTAATGACAGTAAATTCAATTCTAATTCGGTAAAATCATTCAATTAAAAATATTAATTTTAAAAAGAATTACAATGAACAAAAGTACAAGCGAATAAAATATTAAATAAAATATAATTTAAACTGTTGCCCTTTTCCGTATTTCCCTTCAATTTTACTAAAAAAAAACACATTAACTTCCATCCTGAATATCTCGATGTAAATGCCTTATCTGCATACTTTTATTTTTTAAAAGTTCTATGTAATATTAAAACATTAGTCGAATTATAATGTGCAATTAAAATGGTCAAAAAATTATTAAATTAACTTTCCAAATTATTTTTTAAATTTATATTTATAAAATCATTTTGTAACTTTGAAGGTGGGGCTGAGCATCCAGCTACAACACTTAATTCCAGATTAGGGATACAAAAAAAGTCCAGATTAATTAAGACCGATAAAGACTCCTACACAGGCGGTATGATTCATTTAAACATCAAATTACCTTAATTAAGACCCATTCAACAAAAGAAATGCAAATGCTTGGTCGGGGTTCCCAAACAAAAAAAATCTCATGTTTAAAGTAATGAGTTTTGCATGTTCTAAATTGCAAGGCTCCTGTCAGATTCATCATGTATCCAAAGGAAGAATATAGTTCGTTTTATAGCCAAAAACATATTTATAGCTCTTTTATTCTGTGAACTTACATATTTTAGCCTGTGGGTAGTAGGATAAGTGAGAACGAATGATTTCTAACAAATCCGGAATTTCATCCGTGCTCTGTTATTTCGGATAGATTGTTAATTTTCGTGAACAGATTAATTGTAAAATTCTAAAATTCAATAAAAAAAAAAACGCCAACCATTAGCTTGTCTCAAGAATTTCACCACTAAAATAATATCATTATTTAAGATACAAAAACAATTACTATATCCACGTAACAACAACAATAATAAATATAATTACAATCATATAATATAATAGACAAATTTATAAATATTATTATCATATCAATATAATTATAAGCAGATGATAATATTATATATACAGCTATATAATCTAATTACTAAACATAATTATTGATATATAATTTTATCTTTCAATATTTAAAGATAATCACAAATGAAAATTTTTGAAACTATATTTTTAAAAATATAAAAATTAAGTAATTATCAATTGCTTAATTTTTACTTTTAAAGTGAATAATAGTTTACAAATTCAATTTCCCCAGGCATTTACCAAAATAACAACAAAGTAAACAAACTAGATGAAAGATCTGTTTTTTATAATAGTATATATAATATTATATATACAGCTATATAATGTAATTACTAAATATAATTTTCATTCATGAATTATCCTCGAACGCTAACAAACTAGATCAAACACCTAGTTTAAGAGGCGAACACCTTACTAACGTTTACGACTCCAAACGAACACTAGCGAGGGGCATTAGTGTCTTTTCAATCATCTGCCCAGCTCCCGAGGGATTCCCACCGTACACCTGCTCCCATTCAGTTACTGCACAACATGACTAAACAAGACAAGAATGTAACGTATAGATAATTGCCTTCCCGGCAACACAGGTAGGGTGTATAAAGTCCATCCCAAACAAGGCATTTACTGCACAAATTGATGTGAAAGGTTACAAGATCATAAATTGAAGGCAGCAAATGTTCCAAAATTTACACGATATAACTGCTTGCCTCCGGCCACAGTAAGGATGAAGTCATGAGCAAGCAAAACTGACTGAAAGACCTTGCACAGTGGAAAATCAATCAATAAGATTGCATGACCCTGAAACCAGGCATTGGAACAGCACAATGGTCAAACTTTATGCAAAACCTATCCATCAGGAAGGCATCTTATGAAAGTGCTACAGGTCTTGATATTAATAAATGAACTAATTTGGTGGAGTGGTAAATTGTTTATCCGTAAAAGTGGAAGCTACAGTAATATCTCCTGGTAGAAGAGAAAAATGGAATTGTGACACAATTGTCAATGATGTAATTAAATTTGTTGAGTCATTAATGATTTGATGCATATCCTCCCCTGAAGTTCTGTTACGACGCACTTTCAATACACATTGAAAAAATCATTAAAATGTACAGGTACATTCAAACCCTCTGCCACGAGGCGTGAATAGATACTTGTGCGGAGCCTAAGAAGCATGATTATGACATGACGAATATGCATGGAACAAACGAATTCCTTGCCTCCTGTTTTAGAAGTAGCTAAATTATCGGCGGTGCTAGCAGATTATGAGATCCCAGTTTGGCCTTCATTTCCATCTCTTGAAACTCTCAATGACCTCAACCTGGTTGATGCAGGAAATGAATGAATCAAAGGAGCATCCTCATCTTCCATATCTTGCCTCTCTTCATCATCTCGAGCATCATTATCAGATGCGCTAATAGAGTCCTCCTCACTGGTACTCTGCTCATTAAAGAGTTTCCTTCCCTGTAAATTAGTCTGCTTACGTGGACGGCCTCTGCGCCTTTTGGCAATCCCTTCTTTCTCATCTGCAATAAAACTCATCATTCATCATGTAATAATAGCCAATCTTTTTATTCAAAACCACAAGGAAGTTTCAACTTTCAAGGAAGGCCTTTATTTTAAGAATTGTCATTTTTCAATTTTAATTTCAAGAAAAGGATAGAACATCAAAGGGCAGTTCGGCTCATTGGAATGAGGGCTGAGGTGAAAGGAATAACAACAATTTTATTCATTCCACCCAATTTAGAAATCAAAATGACAATTCAGTTGGGCTGAATGGGTGAAATGACCATTCCAAGTAATTAACTCTAACAAATTAATGGAGAAAGATGCTCCGTTATTGGTGTATTCACATAAGTCCCAAGAGGGCTGTCCAACCGCCACACCTTCAAAAGTGCATTGGACCAGATGAAAACGAGAAAAGTCCAATGAATTAAAGTAATTTTCACAATTATTGCAAATTGATATAGGATTAAACGAGATAATATGAAATTTATGGATAATTTTACTAATTCTTATATTTAAGTGATTTAAAAATTTTAATATATTAAATTTAGCGTTTGAAAATTTTGAGACCTTAGTTTATTTAAATTAAAATTAAAAAATATTCTAACAGTTTATATATTTAGGCGATTAATGACCCCTTCTTCACTGATGCAGATCACAGGCTCTATAAACAACGTTCAGATTTTTCCAAGTGGACGGGAATGACAAGGGAGTAAGAGATGTTTGCTTCAGACGCTGAAATCAATGAGTCCCATACAGGCAGAAAAGTGAAATTCAGTACAGTTCGGCCTCATACAATATGCCCTTCCGATGCATGGATCTACGTGGGAATTTGAGTTGAATTCTAAACCAGTTAATATTTGGTTTATAATTCTATTAGATTAATTGTTTAGCATTTGATTTTGATTAGAATCAGAACTCGTTCAATATTTTATTTGGCAGTTGGTAATGTAACAAATATAGGATTTTAAAGGTGATTTCTTTAAAAAAAAAAATACAACCTCCGAGCCTAAATAATGAAGAGATGACATAGTTCAAAACTTTTAATGAGTTTCTCATGTGTGGATAGTGTCTAAAGCCCCAATAGAACTAAATATAAACAATTCACCCCCTTCCACTTGCATAAACACTACATATTTTTTTATTTTTTATTTTTGATAAGTACATATTTTATATTGAACTTCCTACAAGTTTTCATTTCTAACATTTTTTTAACATAAAAGAAAAATTATTAGAACTTCACCAAGACGGTAGAAGATATTACAACATGTGACAGTCTCTTAAAAGGATAGAGACTATTATTATAACAGAGAACACTACAACACACTGTAATTACTTAAAATATTTTTTTTAATAACTAAAAGACAAATTTTATTAAAATAAAAATTCCATCCCTATATTTGAATCTTGTCATGCTACTTGGGATTTATTTATACTATATTTACATTATGTCTTACTCTCTTTTTTTAAAGTATTTGAACAGGAATAATATCAAACAAAAAAGGTATTCTGTTCTGTGAAAAAGGTACCAAGTCTCTTATTTTACTATCTTCCAGAAATAGTTTCTGGCTAAATAGAGATTTTCTGGAAGATTACTATCTTCCAGAAAAAGGTACCAAAAAATCGTTTGATAAATTAAAGGAAAAACACATATAAAAAATATTTCTACTTTTTTATGATAAAAAAACAAAAAAAAGTTTAGAGATTGCTTTTCAAAGTTACTTTAACATACAACAATTTTAAAATTTATAAAATATCAACATTAACTCTATTTAAAAATCAAAAGGAAAATAAATAAGATTTAAAAAATAAGAATATTCTTGTATTTTTAAACATTTACAATAATTTTATTTCTTAATTTATCAAACATTTATTTTCTACTTTTAAATTTTATAACACTAAAAATAATATTTTATCAAACAATCATCTACTTATTTTCACAATAGTTTTTTTCCAGCACAACTTTAAAAAAAAAATAAAAAACGGGCCTAAGTAACTCACTCAAACCCATGAATCACAAATTAAAACATTAAAAAGTTGATATACCTTGTATGCCGTCATTCTTTGTGTACTTTTCACATAGGCTGTCAACAAACATGAAATAGGGTTGCCATCCGCTGGGATCTTCATCGGTGTTCACATTCTTTGTTCTTGTTTGGACATCTTTAATACTTCACAGCAATTGATCGTTTAGTTTTCTAAAAATATAAACCAAAAATATCCTCAGATGATGACAGGGAAATAAAGAGAATCTTACATGTCCAAGACATCAGCTATTGGAAGCTTGGATACAAAAGGGAGCACAGCGCCTTCCAGAAATGACAGCTGCTTTGGAGCATCTGCAAAAGCATACTCAATACCATCCTTGACTATTTGTAGAATGTATGATCTATGCTTGCTCCGAGCAGCTCTAACAAATGTTCCAGCAAGCCGAGCAGCCAAATCCTTGCATGCTTGAAAATGCTTAAAGGATTCATCATTACCCTCGAAAAGTTTCATTGCATACCGATAGTAGGCCTGGTCAAGGACAAAGAGCAATTCAGTCTTAAAATTTTAAAGCCAAGCCATGTGATAATCATAACTTCAAAGCAAATGTCAAGGCCAGACATTTCTTCTGATATTATAATGATTTCTAGAAAATCTCAAAGCATTATAGCCAACAACTAGCATTCTGGGTGATTGATATTAGAATATTGTCTACTACAAATTATACATGGGTCAGCCATTCAATAAAAAAAACGGGGTAATAAGGGGGGTGAAAAAATGAAATACTGATAATCATTTACAGTTAGCATCTTAAAAAAATACATTAGGATCCCAATACTCAGAAATCTTACTCTTCTTAGTGATTCCAAAAAGATATGTGGGACATCATCATCTTTCTTTTTAAGAAGAGAAATCAGATGCTTCACAACCTCAGCAACACTTGATCCATGCATGACAAAATGAGAAATAATCTCGGGTCCTAAATAATCCTGTATTAACAATCACCATGAAAAGGAACTTTAAATGCAGTAGATTGGAAGAAGCATAAAATTAAAAAAATACAAAAAATCAACTTAAGTTACAGCATCTACAATTATTGATCTCCGCCAAAAATTTTAAATTCCCCTTATAATCTAAAAGGAGAAATACAGCCATCATTAAATATGCTAGAAATCTATCTTCACCTTAGGTACTGTATTACTAGCAATCAATTTTGCAGCAGCAATAATGACAGCATCCCGATTTATGTCCTCAATGTACTCCCTATTTGCATCTTCATCTTCTGTCTCATCTGTGAAATATCCATTTTGAAATCACCTCTAAGTTTTAAGGATCCATTAGCGAATATGCCAGATTTTTCATGCGTGGATTGGAGGGGGCACATGAAGTTTATGGAGGGTCCTTTCAGGTGTGAAGATTATACATAGGATCATTAAGAATGCACAAAAAAGGAATAATTTGGTCCTAGGAAAGTTGATAAATATGAAAAAACTATCATGCGTAGATAAAGAAATAAAACCAACACTACCAATAAAAAATACAACAAAAAACTCCAAAAAATAAACTAAAAATAATGTAGATAATAAAAACACGTTGCAAAAATGGAATGAACCCTAAGTCCAAAGCTCTAAGCTAGAGGTTGGCAGTGTGGCCAATGTGACAAATGCAGGCAAATAGATGCTAAAACAGTTAAACCTATGATTCCATTCAGAATGTGTGCAACAATCCTACTTGCTATAGCACTTCAAGTTAAGGGCCAAGTTCATGATACATAATTCAAAACAGAAAAAAAATACCTTTAGGCATAGATAAGTTAAATTGTAGTAGCAATCTTTCACACATCACATAATTAAATTGTGAAACAGAAAATGGGTGGGGGAATAGTTGTCAAAAGTGAGTCTAGGAGTGCATCTAGGCGCAAAGCAAGGCAAGGTGCATGGATATCACCTTGACTGGAAAAAGTCCAGCGCTGTGGGCAAGGGCTCCTTAGTCTCGCTTCAGCCTAAGCAAAGGCACAGTGAAGCATGAGTCCAGTACTCCAGTTGAGGACAAACGTGTTGTTTTTCTAGATCACAATTATTTGTCAATACACACCGTAACAGATAAGAGACTGCCAAATTTCAGTCGCAATCCCTAATTCATCTCTTCAATCTCAGCTACAGCATCGCTGTTGACCCCAACATCATCATAGGTTTAGAGGCTACAATGTTGTCCTTTGCTATGGCAAGTATATTCAAATTCGGCATCAGCGTTGACCACAACACCCTTCATTTTCTTCAATCTCGGATTCATCATCCTCACCTCCTCCGTCGCCTTCAACTCATGACACAGGCAGTTCAAGAGTCGTCATTGCAACCGATAATGCAAAATTTTTCCTTTGTTTCTTAAAAACAATTCTTCTTTCTTTCTTTCATTTATTTTTCAAATTTATTGTTTTTCTTTTTTTCTTTTTTCTTCTTTCTTCAATCTCTTGTTTTTAGGTTGGAATTTTTTTGTTAGTGTAATTGTTTTATTTATATTAAAATAAAACTCCAATTTCATATGGCAAAAAGTCCCGAGCCAAAGGGAATTACAAAAATATGTGGTATATATATTTATACATATTGTGCTTTGCTTCAATAACGTGTGTGCTTTCGCCTAGCAAATTGCACTTAAAACCCAAGATCCTTAGGCGCTTCAGATGCACCTATGCTTTTATGGGTAGGGGGAACAAATACTACAGAAATTGGGCATAAAACGAAAGTGTGAACTAGTAGCAGGCAGTGGCTCATATCCTCATCCCCCATGGTCCTGACTATACATTCATTATGTAAGGGGACAGATGTTTTGAGCATGGAGAAAGTAAAAACTCAAAGCGTGTCTTTTGTATGTTATAGGCATTACAAAAGTGAGAAAGCTGATTACCTGAAACATTTAGCTGTCGTTCACACAAATTCCAAAATTTCTGAAGTGTTGATGCATCTGGACAATATCCTAAGCTTTCCAGTTTTGTTGATGCAAAATTTTCTTTTCTGAATATATGCCATGCTTCAGCAAGCGTAATGCAAACCTTTGGTATCCAGAAGATTTAGTTAGATCATAAATGATGAAGAGAAACACTTCATTGTAGAAAAATTAAATGTTGTGAATTACATAGGTCAAAACAGACAACGCTTACTCTGCAAGATAATAGGTTTCCATATTTAACCTCTTCATTGAGTTCAGCAGGGGACTGAAGAAAGTACTCAAGCTGCTCAAATAAAGAATTGCGCTTGGATACCAAAGAAGCTAAGGATGCCTTAGACACAGAATCACTATTTATAATTGAGTGCAGGCACCATGCAACATGCATATACATGTTTAGAAGAAGAAAACTGATAGCCTGAGAAAGAGAAGAAGCAATATCAACAAAACATGCATATATTTGAAATGCGCGCTCCCCCATTGTAATTTTTATAACCCACCTCATCATCCATGTTTCTGAAGCTTTGAAGAACCATAACCATTTGGTCATATAAGATTTCAATGGGTACAGACCTTGACAATTGAAGCTCATACAACCTTTTCAAATTTACAAGAAGGGAATATTCATCATCACCATCCTGCGGTACTTAAACTTGTCAATTGTCATGTCGCATCCATTTTGCAAGCAGCAAAAACAAATTTAAAAAAGGTGGAAATTTTACCATTACATCTTTTATTGCAGCAGTGAGCTTAGCAATAATCTCATCTTCAATTTCCTTCAATTTATTTTGGGCAAAATCTTGTAACTCACCTCGACTATCGGAAGAACAAAAGATAATAGCCTTCACACACGATCTCAATGCATCCTTCTCGCCATGTTTAAAAAATGCTTCTTTTATGAGCTCAAGAACACTTTTAAAATTCTAAAAAGGGAATCTAATTAGTGCTCACTTTATTAATAGGCCACAAGACATAAAATAACCTTCATGGACTAGACTTGCAACAAACCTGCTCTTGTCTCTTCAGTGAATAAAGCTCAAGGTTCATATGCATGACAATTTCAATTAATGATGGGATTTTTGCTTTGTCTGCCATGAATTTGCGGAGAAGATGTGGATAATTTTTCATCATGCCAACAGTTATGCTTCGCCTATTATTCTCAAATATTTCCTAACAATTGAAACAACAAAATTTACAAAAACTGGTGCACTATAATATTCACAAGCACGGGCAATTTAAAAAAGAGAGACATACTAAATGAAAGTGACTATAGAAATATTTTAATACCTAACTAGCTCATGAAACTTTAAATTGAGGACAGGAGATTTAAAAAACCCATGTAGCATTGTCAATATAATATTCATAAGAAATTGCCCAAATCATTTTAACTTATTACAAGATCACATCTAAATTCCTAAAACCAGATTGAATATTATCCAAACAAATCACTTCCCAAGGTTTATCAGCAAAGCACAATAAGTTGAGTGAGCTAACTAAAGTACTAAACTGAAGCTGAAAATAATAATTTCATATAAATTGCGACAATATGTTAAGACTTGCTCCGAAGCAAATATATAATGACAACAAAGACACCTTTTGAGCTTTAGTGTAATTTTGCTTTCGACTGTCAGTAGTAGGAACAATCCTGTCTCCAACAGCCTTTTTGACAGATGCACAAAGAAGTCTAATTAAATTTGTTGCATCCGCATCAGTAAGCTCAATAAATGGATTCTCATCCAAAAGCATGGATTTTATACATTTCCAATCCTGCAAGAGAAAAAATATGAATCATCTCCATGAAAAACAAAAAACCATCCTGCTCAAGAAGCATTCTCCCCAAATTTACTCTCAATATATGTTTTACATGATTCATTATTCCTTGTGGTTGTAGGATTATGATACCGCTTCAAGCATGATGAAGATTCCCTTCCTTATTTTGAACCAAATTAGAATTTTATGTCCAGTTTCCTATTTTACTTTCTTCCTCTTTGACTAGTCTCATATTTATACTAGTTTCTTAATTATACCATATGCTAGTTTCATATTCAAAGGAGCTCCTTATTTGCACTGTTTTCCTATTTTTATTAGTATTTCTACTAATTGTCATTTTCCTTTTTCATCTAACTTGTTAATTCTAGTTTCATATAGGTTCTAATTTCATTTCCCCAGGTTACCTATAAATAGGGTCAAGTTATGAATTTTTTAATAGTAAAAAAGAGAAATTTTATTGAGGCCACCAACAAGGTGACAAAGAATTACAGCAACCATCATGCTCTAGAGGCCGCCAAGTTATTAGAAAATTTTGAAATTAAAATAAAAGTTTTAGCCTATTTTCCATCTTCCATTTTTTTGATTCTTCTTCTTATCTTTACTGTTTCTCAGGTTATCAATCTCTATGCTTCTATCTAGATTTTTCTAACATTTTTAGGCCCACATTTTCAAACAAACTAAATCATGCTGTCATAGCCTCTCAATGATGGTACAAGATGGTTCATGTGGAAGACTAGCCAAGAAAGAAAAAACCTAAGTCATCTATATTCAAACTAAAGTCCAATAGCTAAGACAGAACAAGCGATGGCCTATATGCAAGTCTTGCTAGACTGGTAAACAGGAGATACCATGGGGAATGGACTGGATGGTATTCATACAGGTGTTTCATGTAGTTCAGAGAGGCCCTAGGAACATGGTCAGGAAATATATACACAGTAGGCCCTCTAGAAATCAACCAGACTAAGCAATGTTCCATTAATTCAATTTAAAAAATTACAAAATACCGTTATAGTTATATGGTGGCTGAAATTAAGTGAGGGCAAGGTTTCTAGATACCATATAGCAGGCCCAATGATCAAGAATTCCATTAAAAATGTTTTTTTAAAAAAAAATTAAACATTCAAATCCAACCACCTTGAGATTACCTAACATTCTAACAGTCGACTTGAAACTGGACACATTTTGGGTACCCAACCAAACTTCAAAACCTATTATTATATGAGCTTCTAAATCATTACTCATTGGCACAAATATTCCATAATACCATTCATGAGAATATATATATATATATATATATATATATATATATATATATATATATATATATAGAATGCCATTATTTCAAAGCATATAACAACATACTTTCATCGCATCCATGTATTCCCAAATATCATCAATGACATAAGCACTTAAAATTGGATCAGCTGAGAATTCCCTAAGTATTTGCAACATTCTACCAAGATGAACCTCAGAAGAATGATTATTATCACCTGAAAAGAAAATTATCATCGAAAAACCTTAGCTGGTAGCACAAAATGCATTCAAAGCAGAAGAGAATCTAAAGAAGGTCTAGCCTTTAGGGTGAAATTGGGAGCTATTAAATTTTTGGGCAATTAAGTGATCATATACAAGAGCTCCTATGGCCCGCCTGATTTCTGGTGGATCATCAATAAGCAAATCATACAATGGACCTAAGTCATTATCCTGTAGAAACCCATGTCTGCACAGTAAAACGAGGCAAATTAACTAAATAATCATTTAAAAAAAGAAACAATAGAACTTCCCACAAAATAAAAGGTCTCAAAGCACCTTAGCAGTTGTTTAACAAGTCCTATGGCAGAGACAGCCACTGAGACATCAATGTCATCTGCAAGATCCATCATCCGGGTAGAAAATCTTTCAGTAAAAAGACCAAGGGAAAGCACGTGATCATCCACTTCGTAAAGATTTTGCAATGCAAGGACAGAAGCTTTTCTTACACCAGCATTCTTCACAAGCAATTGGGAATAGAGCTGTCAACATTGCACCTCATATCCCGTAATAAAAAAATTTAAATTAAAAAAGAAAATACTTTGTCATTCAGTGTCCACCCTAGATACTTTAGATATTGATCCTGCAAGAAAATTGATGGGTAGGACAAAACCCAGACGCCAAGTGATTGTATGCATGACATCCGGATATTAGGATCAACATCCCTGTATCGATGCACAAATAACCTTCAAAAGGAAAAAACATATATTTTCAATAAACATTAGAGGATGGTTCAATTATAATGTATATATTTAATTTTTCTTAAACCAGTGGATCATACCCATGGAACATTTTTTTTTGAATAATATCATCTATAAAGGTTATTTGTGAATGAACAGTCTCCACCCTTTTTTTGAGAGATTGCACACGAGACTCTTCAGGTTTTTTCTTCTTCTCTTCGGCATTTAGCTGTCTTTGAGTAGTTTCTCTCTGCGTACCGAGCGTTTTTGCAACACTGATAAAGGATGTCACAAGCTGGAGACCCATCAAAGATGCAATTTGACGATACACTCTTGGAGGAGTGCTGATCCAACCAGCATAAAACAAATTCAACCGAATTATTGTCAATTACAAGCTCCAGTTTAAATATAAGCATAACAGTTAGGCACTCACCATGATAGTGCAATTATGTAGTCCATGCACTTCTCAAAGAGCACCTGATCAAACAAGGGCCCATTTTGACACTCAATGACCAAATTGTCCCAGAAAGATAGAAGATTTTCTTTGAAGTTCTTGAATTCCTTCTTTTTCGAACCTTGATAGTCTTCAATTTCACCCTATATTCCAAGACAATTGAACCAAATTGAGGACAGATCGCACTGATTTTAAAGAAGTAAAGATTTTGAGGCACAACAAGGCATCCAGAACGAACTCAAA
The DNA here is from genome assembly GCA_023512835.1 of Taxillus chinensis. Taxonomy (NCBI): domain Eukaryota; kingdom Viridiplantae; phylum Streptophyta; class Magnoliopsida; order Santalales; family Loranthaceae; genus Taxillus; species Taxillus chinensis. The sequence goes on along the minus strand of CM042090.1, from coordinate 7,908,044 downwards.
CAATGGATGGTAATGGGCATTTCGTAGTGAGAAGTACCTCTTTAGCAAGTTTGACAAGGGCAACCACCACATCATCAACATCTGTCTCATCTAAGAAATTTCCTTTAATATGATACTTAGCTCCACAGGCCTGCACAATTGCAAGATTTATTTATCACAATTCAAATCAATTGTGAGGAAACAGAACATTTGAAGTCATCTGGTGATTCCTCTAATGTAATCGTTGGGACCCTGCCTCTACTTCCAAGATTTCTCAACAAAGCCCATGGGTGTTTATTTTCCCAAAACATCTATGGGGCTGTTTTGGGACATGGATAGGGGGTATGGGGCATGGGGCGCCATTCCAAGGCAATGAGGGACAGCATCACTAGGTGCACTGATTGCCTGTTAGATGGGGGGCATTAGGCACCGTTCGGTGGTTTGAAGGGCTATCCTTCATTGTCTTCTTTGAAGCAAGTGGTGCGATGTTTGATGATCGGGAGCAGCCTTTATTGAGATTTCTCTTTTTTTTCATTGTTTGAGGGAGTGAATGTATGCTTCGGGCATGTACTATTTTTCTTCTAGTTGTGATGTTGTTAATGTTTGCTCATTTTGAGCTTGTTGTTATAGTTCTACTCTCCACGCAATCATTTTTTCTACAATGAGACAATTGCATAATCATAATTAGGGGGTGGGTACTTTGCTTTAGTTTTTAATTTCAGTGTTTTGAGGTTATTTTTGTTGAGACAATTCCCCTCTTTTTTATATCCTCATGTCTGGGTGTGTTGTTGTTTAAAGGCTTCATTATTGTCCTCTTATTTCTATTAAAATAATAAATTCCTATCCAAAAATAAAAATCAAAATCATCCGGTTCTATCTTCTGGTATACAAGGCTAAAGGGAAGCATATATGGTAAAGCATAATGAATACCAACCTACTGCACAGTTTTAAAATACATTTGTATTTATTGATTAGCTCCATCATTCTTTTTCCCTGGCAAGTTTTCAATTGATACATATGCCAAGTAACATTCGCATTGTCACAAAAGGTAACAGCAGCAAAAAGCTAAAGCCTTAATAAGTAATAAGTAGTGTTTGTGGATGAATATATGAAAACAAAACAAATTAACTTGTTGTCTCAACCACGAGAAATAAATACAATAAAAATGGGCAACTTAATTTTTAAAAGGGAAGACAAGAATACCACACAAAATACCTCAAACAGCATCATCAGAAGTTCAATCATAGCAGCTCTGGAATCTGCTTCATATTGCTCAACCCAAAGCTTGACCACTTGGGGAATATATTTTCCATTACCTTTTATAACCTCTGAAGAAATCAAACATACATTAAGATCCACAACACAACATGAAAGGCACGTGATATGATACTTGTAACAGCAAAACAGTGCAATATGGGAACAGCATCTAGCCCGAAAAAATTTAATGCAAAATCCACAAAAGCCCAAAATAATGAGACCATTTAAGAAGAGTGATGCTAGCGAGGTTCCACCAATAAATGAACTACAATGAGAATACATTGGTCCAGTCCAGAAATGGCAAAGAATGAACAAAATACTTACAGCTGAACAGTATAATCAGTCAATCAATCAGATGAAAAAGAAATATACTAACAAACAGCAGATGGGGAAGTGAAACATGGAGGATGAATTAATGCAGACCCCGAGGAACTAACAACCTGTTAGGTGGCATAACAATTTGTGCAGTGGCCATATATTTTCTCATTATGAAATGGTTCCAAAAAAATAAAACATCCACATGCGCAATTTTATACCATGTCACGCATATGCTAAAAATATTTAAAATTTTGTTTCAAAAATAAAACATTCTGCGTAGATATAACAAGTTACCAATCGTGATCTCCAGAGTTTCTAGTATTTTAACATTTACTAGCTAAGCACAATACTATTTTTCTGTATAAATTATAATCTTAATTTTTAGCATTTAATTATTGATAAACACGAACACACACATGACACAACAGCAAAACAAAACAATAAGGACATGAGAAAACCTCTAAAAAAACGTACAGGATGCGAAACCTACCGATCAAACGCTGCTCGGACGGTCCAGGCGTCTCTTCCGAAGTTCGATTTCGCTTAGCTCTCGGACGAAGTTCCTCGTCAAATGACTCCTCCAGCTCCACTTGATTAGGGCTCTGATCGCTAGGATCGTTGGTTTTGTCGTTGTTGTCTCCATCAGTATTCATGCACTCAACCCTAGGCCGCTTCTACACAAACGAAAGCACCAACTCTAGGTCAAGTCTTTGTGCGTGTTTGTGTGTGTCTGTGTGCGCGCGCGCGAGAGAGAGAGAGATGAACTAACCGGACAAGGAAAAGTCGCTTCGGAAGCCATAGCAGTGCCCTCCTCCATGAAAACCAGAAACCAGGGAATTTCAGAGAGAGAGAGAGAGAGAGAGAGGATTTGCCCTAGAATTTCACCAGCAGAGTGAGAAGTGAGAAGTGAGAACTGCGAACTGAGAAGGAAGGAAATGAAGACCGCGCCAAAATGAAAATCGCAGGGTGGAAAACGCTTGGAAATAACGGGGTTCGGATTCATTATTCATATTTTGTTATTTTGATATTTATTTTAAAATTTAATTATTGAATTAGTAAAATTTTACGATAATTTAATAATTAAATTTTATATAAATATAATTTTAAAAAATCAAAAGATAAATAAAATAAAAGTATATATATTTTTATCTATAATACATACGAAAACATAAATATTTAATTTAATAATTAAATTTTAAAATTAATATTATTAACAAAATAAACAAGTGATGGAAAAGAAATTAAAATCCATTTTTCTGACTTCAAGTGGAAAATAAAATTATTTTTATAAGAATTAAAAATTATTAAAATTATGAAATTATCTTCACATAAATTTATACAATTAGAGCATTGGCACCCATATCATCAAATTCATATTTATAATTTGATGAAAACACCACTTTTTCCATAACTCTATAGTATTTTTGTGTGTTGGCTCACATTGAATTCATCATTCTATTTAACAAAATAATAATATGATAAATATTTTAATGACGCTCCCCTCTCCCCCTCTCTCCCTCTCTCTTTCGTCGCTCTTCGTCCCTCTGCTCACTCCATCTCTCAACCTATCGGTGCCACACCAGATCCGATTGCTGCTGCGCCAGATTTGCCTACCACCCCGAGTAGTTGACGCCCCAATGATCTCTCACAAGTAGTTGCTACCTACACAGACCGATCCAGCAGCAACTGTCGTTGCCTTTGCTATCGTCGACCTTGTCTACAATTAACGTTGTCGCTTGCTTCAGCAACCCTCTACCATGACCTTTGTGATGCTGCCTCTCTCCATGTTTTGTACAGCTCTCGATCTACTGCTACTGCACCAAATCCATCCACCCATAAGTAAATTATTATATGAAATCCTCAAATTTTGTTCTTATTGTTTTTCTGTTTTTTTGAGTTTGTGTGTTTGATTATTATTTACGCTTTAAAATCCTCAATTTTGTTAGTCTTCCCCTTGTTCATTGTTATTATTACTCCTCAAAAGCTGTGTGTTTGATTATTGTCTTTGTCCTGTTATGATTTTCTATATGGCATAAATTCATCTGATTCTGTGTTATTTTCGTTTATATCATCATGCAAATAACAAAGAATGCTTCATCTGCAAACACAACTATAGGTGGTACCAATAAATTGATTAGTTGATTAGTTTGTAGAAATTTGACATACGGAAAAAGTGATACGAAATTTGACATACAAAATTTTTTTTTTGACATACCAATAGATTTGACATATGAAAAAAAGTGCTACCAATAAAAAATTGAATTAATTGATTAGTTTGTAGAAATTTTCTTCCTATTGACTTTTGTAAGATACATTTTATGCCTTATGCAAAATAGTGTGGAAAAGTTGATTAGACAATTACATTCAGACGTTGGGGAAAAGTTAAATTAATTGAGTGTGTTGGATTTATTGTTAGGGTATATCTTTTAATGTAGCTCATTAATTTGGGCATTTACATAATATTAATAACATTTTCGATTTTTGTCAATTCTACATGATTTGTATTAATGCTCAAAATTTTTAATTTTCAGAGTGATCTATCTAAATTTATATAGACTAACATGTTTAATTTTTTAAAAAAGAATGATCTATCTAAATCTATGTCGACTTTCTATTTAAATGGAATAAACTAGTAGGTTTTTCTAACAAATTGCTTTGATGGTCTATTTGCAGTTGGCATAACTACATGATTGTTGTCAAAGGCCTTCACATGTTAAATCCGTCTAAAAATAATATTTGCCAATATTTTTGTTGTAGTTATTTATGGATCCCTTCCTAAATACTCTTGATATGTTAGATAAAGATTATTATGATCATGAGGATCTTATGATAGAAGCAATGGTTGTATATAGACATCGACATGTAACTGAGGGAGCATCCTCTTCACGTCGTCCTAATTCTCAACCCCGTACATTCATCTGGCGCAATCCATTAGAGGGTCATGAACGCCTTTGGAAGGATTATTTTGCTCAACCACCAATATATCCGGAAAACATTTTTAGGAGGCAATTTTGAATGAATCGTGATCTTTTTTTACATATAAATTCTGCAGTTGAGAGTTATGATGATTATTTTGTTCAAAAGAGAGACGCTAGTGGTAGGCTTGGATTGTCTTCCCTTCAAAAGATGACCGCAGAAATAGGATGCTCGCATATGAGTTAACTTCAAATCTTATGGATGATTATGTAAGAATTGGTGAAAGTACTGCACGATTGAGTATGAAGAAATTTGTAAAGGCAATTGTGTCAATCTTTGGGGGTGAGTACTTTAGGTCTCCAACCAATAATGATATAACGAGGTTACTAGAAGTTGGACAAAGGCATGGGTTTCCAGGAATGTTAGGTAGCATTGATTGCATGCACTAGAAATGGGAAAATTGTCTTAGTGCTTGGAAAGGTATGTATTCTGGTTACGTAAATGAACCAACTATTATTTTAGAAGTTGTTGCCTCTTATGATCTTTGGATATGACATGCCTTTTTTGGTTTGCCCGGGTCTCACGATGACATCAATGTATTCGATCGATCTTCTATTTTTGCTACCTTGGCTCAAGGTCGTGCTCCTCCGTGCAACTATATTATCAATGGTCATGAATACACAATGGGATATTTGATAACTGCGTAATTTGTCATTAAATTTGCAATTAATTTATGGACTTTAACTTAATATTTTATTAAATTAATGCATTTTTATAATAGTTTTCCCCATTTTCAATTATTTACTATTTTATTCATTTTTATAGATTTAATATTAATTTTGGTGATTTTAAATGCTAAATTAATTATTCTAATTTTTAATATTAATTTTTTAGGCTTAATTGATTATTTTAATGTTTTGTATTTTTATTTATTTATTATTATTATTATTATTAGATTGACCAATGCAATTAAGAAGAAAATGGAAAGACATTGCTTGGATCCAGCGTAAGACATGAAGGAAATTTCAAGGAGTGGTGATATCTTGTGGGCCCACATGCATTAATTGCCAAATCTCTTATTTGAAGTAGCCATGCCAGAGGATATAAAGACAGGAGAAAAAGGATCGGGTGAGATCTTCAATTTCTTATTCATCTATGTAAATAATAATATAGGATTTTTGGAGAATAATTGTCTTAAATACCAGGTTCATAACTTTCTTGATTGTTAAGTTCATGATTACGTCAAAGTTAGTCTTTTTCATGTGCGAGTGTAGTAGAGACCCATGCAAGGGCTTGCATTTGTTTATAAAATATTGCCGAGCTTAATATCTTGGTTTAAGAAATTAAATTATCAATATTGAAGATTCAGATCGAGTTCAAGACCGAGTGTTTAATTGTTTGCGGCCTATTTATCTTAATTTTTGTTTTAATTCCGTTGTTCTAATTTTTCCAAACATATTTGTGATTTTTCAACCTATGGAGGGGTAAGTATTTTGTAATCGGTTTAGCGTAGCCTTTGGATGCTTGTTTTGAATCCATGTTTTAACATTTAATTTGGTATTTTATGTGCTATGATTTAATTCTCTATCTCTTTGATTTGTTGATTTAATATCTCGGTTGAGTGTTAATTTAGCAATTCATTGTGCGTTATTATTCTATTTGAGTGGGAAGATTTGTTTCGTAGGGAACAGGCAGCTCTTTTAGAATTAATTCATAATTATTCGGTTGGAATAAATTCATAATTTGATTGTATTCATGGTGTCTTGATGCATTTGAATTATGGGGCCATAATTTATCTAATTAATCTTTTGGGATAGTGATAAACCAGCTTCAGGTGTGAAGTTAAACCGGTTACATATTTAATTAATTGATTTTCTCAGTTATTGATTTTCTTAGTTAAAATCTTTGTTTTAATTAGTTTTAATTCGATCAAAAATCCCCCAATTTTATATTTTATTTTTTTATTAGTTTTTGGTAAACGAGTAATTAAATAGATTGAATTGAATTTTATAAGTCCTCCGGTAGAGAACGACCTATGTTAGCCCTATGCTATACTTAGTTTAAATTTTATTTGAAGTGCATGTGCGACAAACGCCCTTTTCAATATTATCTTGCCGACAGTATATATCCTTCGTGGGCAATATTAGTAAAAAATATTCCTGCTCCACATGAGAAAAAAGAAAAACATTTTGCTGCTTCCTAGGAGTCTGCGAGGAAAGATGTGGAGCGTGCCTTTGGAGTACTCCAAGGTAGATTTGCAATCGTGTGTGGACCTGCAAGGTATTTTCAATGTAAAGTTCTAAAAGATATTATGTATGCATGCATTATCTTGCATAATATGATTGTTGAAGATCAGCGTCATTTATATCATGGGATTGACCAATTTAATTATGAAGCCAATGATGACATTCCATTGGATCCAACTTCACATGATAAAATACATGGATTCATGGAATTTATTGCCCAACATCATCCTATTAGAGATAGGGGCATTCATTCTCAACTCCAAGCCGACCTTATTAAGCACCTGTGGAATAAAGGATGGGGTGAGACCTTCAATTTCTTATTCATCTATGTAAATAATAATATAGGATTTTTGGAGAATAATTGTCTTAAATACTAATTTCATAATTTTCTTGATTTGTTAAGTTCTTGTTTTATGAAAAATTTAGTCTTTTTCATGTGTGATGTGTTGTGTAATATGCAAGGGTTTGCATTTGTTTATAAAATATTGCTCAGTTTTGTATTCTTGGTTATTGAAATTAAATTATAATTTTTCTATGTCCAGAATTTTTTGAAGATGAAGCTGAAGTTTGCAAGTTGAAATCCAGAAATTAAGTTTGTATTTAACGTATGAGTTCATTGTAAGAGCACTTGGAAGAAAACGAGTGCTTGTAATAAATTATGACGTTGTAAAACTTTGCTATATTCAAGTGCATTGACATTTATTTCATCATTTGTTTTTTTACCATTTTTTGGATTAAATTGGTTTTCTCATTTACTTGCATAAGAGCACTGGCACCGGTATCATCAAAATGTAAAAATTTAATGAATGTTAAAAAAAACGTCTGCATTGGAATCGCTAACGCTAAAATTCCAAACTTTGACCTACAGTAATTTTATCTTTCTCGTCAAATTTGGCAATGCACTGTAGAGTCATTCTCCCCGCCTATTTCCCCTTCCTATTCTCTCTTTTTTTTATTATTCCATCGACGACGAAGACCCATCTCTCAGAATCGAGAAATTCCATATTGGTATTTCTCTTTCTCTCTCTTCCATCTTCTCGTATTTTTATTCTGTCTCTAGTTTCCATCTCCCATCGTTATTCTTCACAACAGATGGTGCTATGCCAGTTTTCTCTCCCCCGTTCTCTCTTGTTTGAAGCCTTAATTTGATAAATTCCTTCGATTTGTTCTTCACGCAGAAACATCTTCTCATACTCTGGGGTGGCTGAGATCAAATTCGCATCTTCCAGTTTGGGGCTTTTGCTTGAGGTTTGTCGATTATGGAGATTTAATGTATTTTGTTTATAGGCTAAGTTTGTTTGTTTTTTTAATCGTGAGTGCTTCCTTGCGTTCTCAAGCCCTTGCACAATTTTTTTCTATCTTTCTTAATATATCGTTTCTCAAGCCCCTGTCCCTGCACCTTTTTTTTCTTTTCCTATAATATATCATTTTTTCTTTGCTTCCAGTATTGTGTTCTTAATGTATTATGATTTCTTTCTTAACATGCTATTGATTTCCAGTATTATTTGCCAGTATTTCCAATATTTCTTAGTATTTTTTTTGTTTCTTTGTGTTCATACTCTTTTGTCTTTGTCTAAGTTTTTTTTCCTATTGCAGTCATTTGAGGAAATAATTTTTGACATAATTTTATCTGTCTTCTATCTTTGGCAAATCACAACTTCGATCGCTCATTTACCATTAAAGAGCGGATGAGTGTTACCATTTTGGTTGGTTTTTTATGATAATGATAATTAATTTGTTTTGAGTATTACTATTTTGTAAAAATTCAAAGAAAACTTACAAATCCATGTATATCAATTTTATTGGCATTTATTTCATCATTATTTTTTTACCATTTTGGGATTAAATTGATTTTCCCATTTACCTGCATAACCAATTGGGAGTGGATGAGTGTTACCGTTTTGTTTGGTTTTTTATGATCATGATAATTAATTTGTTTTCTATTACCGTTTTGTAAAAATCTAAAGAAAACTTACAAATCCATGTATATCAATTTTATTGGCATTTATTTCATCATTTTTTTTATGATCATGATCATTAATTTTTTTTAGTGTTGCCATTTTGTAAAAATCCAAAGAAAACTTAAAAATCCAGAATTCTTCCTGTATATCAATTTTATTGGCATTTATTTCATCATTTGTTTTTTTTACCATTTTGGGATTAATTTGGTTTTCCCATTTATCTGCATAACTAATTGGGAGTGGATGAGTATTACTGTTTTGTTTGATTTTTTATGATCATGATAATTAATTTGTTTTGTGTTACCGTTTTGTAAAAATCCAAAGAAAACTTACAAATCCATGTATATCAATTTTATTGGCATTTATTTCATCATTTTTTTTACCATTTTGGGATTAAATTGGTTTTCCTATTTACTTGCATAACCAATAGGGAGTGGATGAGTGTTACCTGCATAAATTTATGATCATGATCATTAATTTTTTTGAGTGTTGCTGTTTTGTAAAAATCCAAAGAAAACTATGGGGTCAAAATAGAATTCATCTATGTAATAAAACTGATGTGGGAATTGTTTCCTTGAACCATCCCCAATTTTGAAGATTGCAAGCACTCATGAATGAGGTCAAAATACTTTATTACTTTACTAAAATCAATTTTTATAACTACATAGTAACAATAAGAATTGCAGAACGTGTCAAAATAAACAAACAGTAAAAATAATACAATTGCATTGTTTGATACAAACGAGAAGGGGTACATTGATGAAACAAACAGACCGTGTCTTCTGGCTATTTGCTATAAAAATAATAACTTCAACTGCCATGTTTGTTGCAAAAACAACAACTTCAGCTCCCTGTTACAGAAAAAATAGCTTGAGTTACCTTGTTTGATGCAGAAATAACTTGAGTTGCCCTGTTTGTTGCAGAAACAACAAGTTCACATCCACAAATAATTCAAACGTATTCACACATCTTCTTATCTACTAATAATTCCAAAATACATTATATTTAAAAAACACGTTTCACCAACAATATGTTCCAAAATATAAGCTACGCTTCTAAATTTTCTAACCACAAAATAGTACAAATAGCATGAAGCTTGCCAGTGGCAGCCTAGCCAAAATCATGTGGGTGGCAACCATTACAAGCAAGAAACATAAAGTTCATTCAAATTCTCCTTCTGAAATGCCCATGGACTCTTCAAAAATTTTCTTTTGAACTTTATGGAAGTAGGCTTGCTACATGGAGTTCATACTAGAAAGATCCTTGCTCATCATCTCCGCCTCAAACTTTCTCTTATCAAGCTCTAGTTGTACACCTCTATCATGATCTGTCTTCATCATCCATTCCCTTTTCTCTGCCATGAACAACTGTCTATTTTCTACCATTGTTCCTAATGCTTTATTGAACTCAACATCAAATGATTATCGAGCCTTACGCTTCCTTAAATTTTCCTTCTCTAATTTTTTTCCTGCAGGCCTTAAAATATTCTCCTCCACAACATCACCTAAAACTTCAATTGGCTGCGCATTGGAAGAATGACTATCATGTGACTTTCTCCTCGTTTTTAGCATATTCACGTGTTGATGCCATTTGGGTTGGTGTTTCAAAAGATTCCAAGAATGCTCCATTGTGAAGTTTCTCCGTTCCATTTCTTTGTACAATATCTTTGCCTTCTCGATCTTAAAAATATGTTAAGGATTATTGTCAATAAATAATATATATATATGTAAAAAAGACAAATTATCAAAGGGAATAATACATGCCTCATCTTATTCGATTGCACCACATGGGTTCAATGACTCTATTTGCGCTAGATATGCACAAAACTTATTTGTGCATTTTTGGATCATAGACCAACGATTAATCAATGACCCAAGAGAACGATTCAAAGTATGTGGTTTTTTATATTCATGATAAAAATCAGAAATCCTTCCCCGCATTTGAGTGGATTTCTGATCGATTCTCCAAATGGCATCAATACTAATGTTGAGCCAATCGGAAACAAGTGTGTTATCCTCCTCGATAGTTAAAGAAGTTCCTCTTTGATTTTTTTTGTTGGAGCCCTCAATTCACATTGAATGAGACTTGAACTGACCACAACATTAGAATGTTATGTATATGTTGGAGTGGTTATAGAATATTCTCTTCCACTTTGTAATCCAGTGATGAAGATTGGATCCTCCTCCAATAGATTGTCCATCATTTAAGAATTGTAATTTAGAAAAACCTAACACATAAAACACAACAATATGATAAACATAATGTTACCACATTTAAAAGCGATCGAAGTTGTGATTTGCCAAAGATAGAAGACAGATAAAATCATGTCAAAAATTATTTCCTCAAATGACTGCAATAGGGAAAAAAGTTAGACAAAGACAGAAGAGGTATGAACACAAAGAAACAAAAAAAATACTAAGAAATATTGGAAATACTGGCAAATAATACTGGAAATCAATAGCATGTTAAGAAAGAAATCATAATACATTAAGAACACAATACTGGAAGCAAAGAAAAAATGATATATTATAGGAAAAGAAAAAAAAGGTGCAGGGACAGGGGCTTGAGAAACGATATATTAAGAAAGATAGAAAACAATTGTGCAAGGGCTTGAGAACGCAAGGAAGCACTCATGATTAAAAAAACAAACAAACTTAGCTTATAAACAAAATACATTAAATCTCCATAATCAACAAACCTCAAGCAAAAGCCCCAAACTGGAAGATGCGAATTTGATCTCAGCCACCCCAGAGTATGAGAAGATGTTTCTGCGTGAAGAACAAATCGAAGGAATTTATCAAATTAGGGCTTCAAACAAGAGAGAACGGGGGAGAGAAAACTGGCATAATATTATCTGTTGCGAAGAATAATGATGGGAGATGGAAACTAGAGACAGAATAAAAATACGAGAGAAGATGGAAGAGAGAGAAAGAGAAATACTGATATGGAATTTCTCGATTCTAAGAGATGGGTCTTCGTCGTCGATGGAATAATAAAAAAGAGAGAGAATAGGAAGGGGAAATAGGCGGGGAGAATGACTGTGCAAAATGAAGACTCTACAGTGCATCGCCAAATTTGGCAAGAAAGATAAAATTACTGTAGGTCAAAGTTTAGAATTTTAGCGTTAGCGATTCCAGTGCAGGTGTTTTTTTTAACATTCATTAATTTTTACATTTTGATGATACTGGTGCCAGTGCTCTTATATATATATTTTTGCCGCGATAGGGTGACCGTTTTGTACTCTCTCTTTTTTTATTTCTTTTTTTCTTTACAAAATTAGTCTTGACTATCAATTATTGTTTTTCTTTTATTTCAAAATACAAATGTTATTTTAAATTATAAATGCAATAAATAAATCAGGAGTACGCATATTTTAAATTTGCATTCTATGTTGTGCTCATTTAACTCTGCACACTGATTTAAAAATAAATAAATAATAATTTTACGTCATAATATATTTTTCCCACAAAGTGAATTTGATAAATTATCTGATTTATGGGTAAGCTTATTGCAATTTTGATTGGCCGGGTTGGTATTTGGCTGATAAATAATTTAGGCAAAATATAAATATATTTATTAATGAAAACAATTTATTATATAAACGCAAACACGCAAAACACAACAAAATATGAATAAAGAAAATAAAAAACAAAAACATTAATGTATAGTGATTCATGTATCATTTTTTCCAAGTAATTATTTTTGTTTAAATTTTAAGGCAAATTTAATGAAAATGTTAAAATATAATTAAAAATAAATGAGTTAAGTTTTTTTTTTTTGAAAATATATGCATTGAGATGGACAAAATGTGCCGGTGCTTCTTTTGAAAAAACAAGAAATATAGGTTTTCTTAGAAAAAAAGTCTTGCATTTTTATATCATATATAATCTATTAAAATGTATTGTATAATAAGATGTTACAGTTAAGTAATAATATGAGAGGGCAAAATGAGACATAAAGTCTAAACCACAAAAAGATTGGGTGGATGGGGCCAAGTAGGATGAAAGAAAAAGATTGTCATCTTAGCATGATGTTAATAACTATGCACCCATTTGTCTAAAAGAAGCAACCAAGGGTCAGGGCAGAGAGTATTAAGAAGCACTTGCCTTCGATTCAATCAAAAGCTGGTAAACCTTAAGGCATTGATATCAAAAGCTGAGGTCTAGAAACCTTGACACTAGTAGCAGTAAGTGAAAGTTCTAGAGACTTCAATTGCTCCATATGAATTTTTAGTGCATACTCAATGTTACAGCAATAATCCTGTTCTCTATTAGAAAGATTAATGAAAGTGAATCCCACATTATAATAATAGTTGAATTTAGGCTCAAATGATTGCACAAACACTTCTGTTTCAGCTAGCAATTACAGTAATTAAAATACATTCAAAAAGTAAAAAATTTGCCATCAAAACTACCAAATAAACTACCATTGACAACAAGGGTTAATAAATTTGATCAAATCAAAGAGAAAATGTCATTTCCCAATGTGTGTGTTAAATGCCTTTGTTTTAATTGAAGGTAAGAGTTTATAGGGAAATTTCCCCCAAAATTGCTCTCCTCCTCGTGCTTAATCATGCAAATCATTACTTATAATCACATGCTTAAATTATACATATGTTATTTTAAATTATACATGGAATAAATAGATAAACTCTACCAGGTCATACTAATAATAAAAAAACTCACCGAGTGAATTTGATAAATCATTTGATTTATGGTTAAACTTTAATTTTAAAAAAAATCATTTTTTTATATAAATGCACTTATGTAAAATTCAACAAAATATGAATACGTAAAAAACAAGAAAATAAAAACAAAACCTTTCAACAATTTTTTTAAGTAATAGTTTTTGTTCTAATTTTAAGGCAAATTTAATGAAAACGTTAAAATACAATTCAAAAATAAAACGAGCGTTGGTTTTTCATGTGTCTAAATATATGCATTTTATTTAAATATGGGGTTTCTAAAAAAAAGTCTTACACTTTTTGATATTGCATATAATTCACCCAAATGTGTAATAAGATGTGACGATTAAGTAGTAATATATGTTGGACAAAATGAGCTGATGAGAGCTTCAATGTTAATTCAGTTCTTATATTTGCTTAATTTTTGAGAAAAATATGAAAAAATTACCAACACATCAATGTTTGCGTGTATTAAAAATTATCCACTTCTGGTATCTGTGCTATTATATTTGATCGCATTATTAAGCCTCTGGCTCTTTCTGGTAATTGTTTAAAAGTTGTTATCTTAAATCCTTAAATAAAAAAATGATAAATGAGGGCAAACATTAAAATTTTAATTTGGCAAAAAAAAAATTTAAAAGTAGGAATAAGTGCTGGAGCATTCAAATCAAAGGTCCAAATATAAAGTCTTTGCTTCAACCACTAAATGAACCACAATATTTTAAGGTAGTTGTAGTTGATTTCAATTTGCAATTATAAAATTAAAATATTGTGCCAAATTGAAAAATATATTTAAATGAAAACTCAACAAACCTGAAAAACAATTCAAACGAGTGAGAGAGAGCTATGAAAGGATTATAACATCCAATATCCAATTGATGAAATTCATCCAAGGATAATTTACATTTGCATTAAAAATGTAAACTTGCCGTCAACATCAAATAAATAAGACGTTAAAAAAACAAAACCAGAAAACAAACAAACAAACACATTTTCAATGAGAATATGTTAGGATTGTGTATTCGATCATGGCACTCTTATTATTGAACTTCTAAATTATAAACGCATAAGAATTGTTAGGGGAAATGCATCACATGATCTACAATACATGACAATTGTCAACCCACGATGGCATGAAGATTAGGGACGGAGTGACAACACCGCCGTAGAATTATACAGTCAGCCGTGAGAAACGAAGAAATCTGATTCAACATGAAGTAAAAATTAACTCCAAGCAAGCTCAAATATTCACACCAACAACTACAATGTGTTCTGGGAATTTAGATCCTGGCTACAATAATGCACCAGCATCGCTAGAATTTTAACTTAAGTTGAAAATATACAACCACTTGCTGGTTGGGTGGATGGGAGTCCAAGAATAAAGAAAATTGCCATTTTCACATGATGCTAATGACTATGCGCCCATTTGTCCCAATATAGCAATCAGGTCAGAGTGTTAAGAAGCACTAGCCATTGATTCGATCAGAAGCTGGTAACCTTCAGGTATTGATGATGTCTGATTACGCACATACTCTGCCAACGCAGGAACATCAGTGCTGAGGTCTAGAAACCTTGACACTAGCAGTAGTAAGTGGAAGTCTGAAATTCGCTTCACAAAAGGCAAAAACTTCAATCGGTCCAGGTGATTTTTTAGTGCACTCATTGTCACAGCAATGATCCTGTTCTCTATTGGGAAGGTCGATGAAAGTGGACCCTGCATAATAACGGTTGGCTTCAGGCTCAAATGACCGTACAAACACATCTCTTTCAGCAAGCGAGCAATGGCATCAATCAGAATATGTAACACACAAGAAAAGTAACAGATAGCCATAAAGCAAAGTTACATATCAGAAACAAGCATCACAAGGGTTAATGAATTTGATCAAAACAAATAGAAAATGTCATTTTCCAAGGTGCTGAATGCCTTCACGTTTTAACCGAAGATATTTGGCTCACCTACCCATAGAAACTAATAAGTGTTTATAGGGAAATTTTCCCTTAAATTGCAATCCTCTCCTGCTTAATTATGCAAGTCATTACCTTTAATCACAACATGTACTTAAAGAGGAGAGGGCATAGTTTTTGGATGGCATGAAGGCAAAGGAACAATCTACATCCCAGAATATTTAAAGTAACTAATTTTACTTATCTAATTACTTAAATGGGACCGTCCTAGGAAGTAAGAACATAACCAGGCTTGGTTCAAAGCCCTGAGAATTATCTTTGTATCACAAGGTGCTAATAATCTAGTGGACGATTTTACTTTCTAGTTCAGTTAAAAATTAATTGGGGCATCCTCTTTGTGAACTTTATTGAAACTTCAACCCTACAATGAGACAAACAAACAAAAAATCACTCAAATGCTAGACCCCTTAGCAAACCTATAAAATGGAAGACAGGAACGTCACAGAATAAGTCGTTGAAAGTTGAAACAAGTCACCATGCAGCAAATAGAAACAGACAACATCATAGAATTATTAAACTATCCAAAATTCAAACAAGTTCATTCACAATGACACAAAATTAGTTCAATACCACCGGTACAACAGATAATGGATCAAGCAAAAGGAGCCCAATATTAACAAGCCAATCACATAAAGGCAAAAGCTAGTTCAAAATATTTAACTACAACACATTTGTAATAAATCCCTTCGATCATGAGAAAACAGAATTGAGAATTTCTTATGCCATCAATATCTACTGGAGCAGCAGCAATGAAGGCATACAATATAAGAGCTTATTATAATTTTGGTAGTATGATAGAGGCAGCCTGCTCATAGAAGAATGGTGAGGGAAAAATAGGGTAGTGGGTCTTGGTTCGACACCAGGGGTTCCTTATGTTCATTAAAAGCCTTCTCATACTTGAGAGAAGCATTCTTATGGAATCTCGCAAGAAAGGTATATTTTTAATAGGTATTGGATCTAATCTGAAATTTATAAAATGTTGATAAAATTTTATGTGAATTGCATCGGAAAAATTACTGTGTTATATTCTAACGGTTTGCAAAAGATGAGCTAAATTAATAAGCCTTAAATAATACTAAGAGACTCGGAGAGATATGTCAGCTACAACTAAGGCGAAGCACAAACACTACACTCACCTAGCGCGTAGGCGCACCTTTAAGAACTATGATAACAATATTAAATTTTATTTACAATGTGGTCAATATCTCTAATAAAATCCAATAAAATTTCACTCTAATAAAATCCAATAAAATTTCACTCTAATGGGAGAAGTTCCAATAAGTACTCAATCTAAAATTTCATTCTAATAAAATCCATTATGAGACAACAAACAACAATGGAAGTGTTAACTACAAATGCCAAACAAAGGGAGACATGAAAAATATGTCAAAAAAATACATGCAACAAACACTAGCTTGTAGAAAACTAAAGCAACGGCATATTATTTTATTTAGAAAAGTAGCAATCCCTTACTCATCGTGTCAGCATTGTGCCATGTGGCCCATACCGGTTATATAGTCAAAATTATGAGACAAGATGGAAGGGTGAGGATAGTCATATAACAGCCATATAGTAATCACATAAACTGTATCTTCATTATGCCACCAATTAACTTTGTTTTCCTTATAAAGTATAAAGCCCAATGTCAAAGATTAATCCAAAAATAGTAAACTAAACAGAAATGAGAAGTAATATACAAAAACTGATTGGTGTGAACTACCTAAATCCATGGAAATATGATTAAGAAATAGCAATACCATAAAAATTTAACTTTAAATATAAGAATAAATACGACAGTAGTATATTAATAATGAACATGTACCTGGTGATCAAATATCTTAACCACCACCAAGAAGAAATCATTGTCAACTTCTTTAGTATCCTTCCCCCCAACAACTACATCTTTTTTCATCTTCGACAACTTGGGATCATCCTCTTCCACAACTTCCGTCTCAAACCACCCATCCTTGAAAAGCTTAACACACATATCACTCATTTGAAATGCCTCAAAGTGGACATCTGCACCACCATCGTCATTGACCTCGAGCTTCACCAGCGCCGTCACCCACTCCTTCAGCCCACTCTCACCATGGAGCTCCGCTGCTTGGAGCACCTCCCTGCTCGACAATGTATAGTCCTTCTTGTCCCGGCCAATGGTCTGTGAGAATATGAAGCCCACCTTCCTCATCCCCAGCCCTAGAGCTATGGCTTCAACCACATTCTCTTCCTCTGGTTCGCGAAGAAGGACCAGATTTTCCTCAGAGCCCTGCTGGGGGGGCTCATAGATGAACTCAACTTCAACTTTGCCTTCAGGGGACACAGTACCATACATGAAGCCTCCCCGTTTGACAGCAAAGGCCAGGGTCTCATTGACATAGTGCTGGAAGGCATTGGCAGCATCACGGTCAAAGGAGACTAGCTCGCAATGGGGGGACTCTTGGCGGGTGATGCGCATCTGGCGGGCAATGAGGTCATCCATGGTCATCTTCCGAGGGCGGGGGGCAGATGCAGGGCCAGGAACAGTGCGGGCACCATCGTAGGCGAGGTAGACAACAGAGCCATGGCCAAGTCCAAGGGAGGAGAGGGGGGTGGCAGGGCCGGACATATCAGTGAAGAGAGCAAGGTCGGAGGGGGACTTGGCAAGGAGAAGGTTTTGGTGGGTGGAGAGGGTTTGGGCTGGAACAGGGACATTGAGGTGGGATTGAATTAGGGATTTGAGATGCGAGACTGTCGTAGTTTGAAGATCATCAATAGCAACACGTTCAAGGCCATCGCGGCTACGGATTCTAATCATCATCTTTGTAACCAAACTTTGTTCTTGAAATAATACACAACTTTACCCACAGGGACCTTGTTTCTTGGAGCCTCCAAACTGAACTCGTCCCCAAAAGTTCCGGTGTAGACTAGGTCACCCAAGGAAAATGTTACCTGTAATAAACCCCAAAATGAGCATAATGACAAACAAATTTGCAGCATAAAAGTACCAAATATACAAAGGACAATGGGTCTTACAGTTTTACTATCCAACTAACCAATTAGCAGATAAGTAAACAAGTAGAAATAAGTTAATGCAGAAAACATTGTCAAAATATTCCCTGTTCAAGGACTTCATGCAAGCAAATTCAAGGCAAACCACTCCAAGGAGCTTACCGGCATCATTGACTTTGAGCATACAGAAAGTTGCATGCTTATAGTCTGACTAATTTACAGCCCGGTTCACTGTAGCATCCTTGCACCCAAGGAATAATCGATGGTCCATACGAACAATATATAAGCTACTAATATTCTGGATGTGAACCCTAAACGGCCATTCTTTTTTATTTTAAAATTTTCTTTTTCGGTTGGGAAAGAGTAATATTGGGATTAAGACTCTTGGTTTGATTGGGTCTTTTGGATGGGAAAAGAGTAAACTGGGCAAGAAAAAGTGGGGTGGGTCAATAAAAATGTAAAATGTCCTAAAAATTCTACCAATGTCCCTGTAGAGATTCACTCTAACAAAACCAGATTATGATCCATGCATAAGCATCGATTACAGATTAACATAAATTAACAAGTATCGAAGTACCTGCAATGGATACTAAATAAGCATCAATTTTCAATTAACATGCCAAAAATAGATACTACTTAACTTGGAAGCACACCCATAAAGTAGAAATCTCTTAACCATAAGCGATTAATTTTTCTAAACTTATCATCCATCAAAAATAACAAAAACCATGAAAGCTCCACGAGTTATACCCCTAGGTAGCTTAAATCCAACAACAGGAGCGAATTGCAATTCTGATCGACCCCGAATAACAAGGACAACGCATGACAAATTCTATATACAGTTTCTCGAACAACAACACGAAAAGCAGTACAAATGTATACAAGAACAAAACCTAAACCTCGCGCAGCTGACCGTGGGATTTAAAACTCAAGTTCAAGCCGCGACGATCCGGAGTAGACGACGCCGGCCACACCTCCGACAGTCCTCCGACGTGCGAATGCGGAGATGCCGTCGCGTTCTCTGGGATTGATAGCAGATCCAGAGTGAAGAGGAGTAGAAGGTTACGTGATGGATGAAGAAACGGAATGTGATGCCCGCGAAGAAGCTTCAACGTTAGTCCAGAATATTATTGGCTCGCAATCTTTATGGGCTCCGACATTTGGGCTTCCATGGCTTTTTGGGCTCCCAAAAACCCGCTTAGCGAGTCTAATATGTAGCATCGACTATTGAGAAGTTACCAGCTTAGCGAGCCAGGGTCTAGTAATGTACTGGACGAGCTTACAAACAGTACAATCAATTTATATTTGCATTTTTATATTAATAATTTAAAGTAATATTTTTATAGTATTAATTTATTATATTAATGTATTCTTTTTGTAATTAATAAGCGAATGTTGAATAAACTAAGTATCATATTTTTTAAAAGATAATTTGAGTAAATAAATTTAATATTTTAAGTTTAATTAAGTCAGACAAATTGAGTTCATACAAGCTTAATTAGGTAAGTCGAGTCTAAACGAACTCAAAAAAATTCGTACTTGATTTAAAACTCAGCTCAGGCTAGGATTCACCAATTTTTAAATGAGTTTGGCTTTACTCAACTCATTGATGGTCCTATCTTCAAACATCAAATTATTACCTAATATAATTTTATAATTAAAAAAGAAATAAAAGAAATAAAAACAAGAATGATAATTTTCATTCTAGTGGCAAATTCTAAATAATGAACATGCCTTTAAAGCACATGTAGCATCCGTAGATGTTGATTAGCTCTTATTTGAGGATTCTGACTTGATTAGGGTGTATATCTTAATAAGACTCATAATTACTCACCTCTCACGACTATGCATTTTATCAAGAGATTTTCTCGAACCTTAAATCCCTCCAAGTTTAGGGTAGTTACGAATATTTTGACATTAAAGGAGTAGGGCTTTAGTGGTGATTTTTCTTCGTACATAGTTATGCAAGTTATTCCAATAAATAATTGAGTGAGAAACAAATTTATATTATTGACATTTTCAGCATATATTTGACATATTTTCATTTTAGATAAAGGAAAGTGTAATATCTTATTTTAAATATTAATTAGAAAATACCAACTCTGTCATCTAATATTTATCTTATTTTCCTACTAATAAAATATTCTTTATGCTATTTAAAATTAATATGAAACAAAACAGACTTAGCCTAATGATTACACAGTTGCACTGAATGAAAAGAGATCCTAAGTTCAAACCTTCATAGCAACTGATGGTCCCTTGGAGCCTAGAGGGGGGGGGGGTGAATAGGCTCTTATTCGAACTCTTTCTTTTCTCTCAAGACACAGACACTTATCTAGTTTTAGTGATAGAATCACTGCAGAAGATAACCAGATAGTGGAAGTATTTTGTTTTATTATCACAAGGTGATTACAACAAAATAGAAGCAAACACTCTCTTACACTCTGTTTACTAAATGAACTCACACACTAGCCAAGTTCTATCTCCTTAGATGATGACACTCTTATTTTCTTTTGTTTTTCTTTTTACATACTCGTCTCAACTTTTTCTTTAAAGTATAAGTATGAATATTTATACAAAACATTCCTAAGAGACAACCTTGGAACTTGTAGTTCCGGAATGCGTTCCGCACTAACTATCCCTCGGTAATCTCTTTGCCTTGACTGCTGCGGATTGTGGAGCTCAAGATCTTGGATTTGAAGAGTATAAGTGTCTTTGTGAGTTCCGAGATACAATTAAGGTTGTGTCCACATATCCGGATGATCCACGTGTAAGATTCTTCAGGTTCTCAATACATTCGTCTTACATCGGGACACCTCGAGCTGATAACATTAAATGTGGTTTAGTTGGAGCAACGTCTTCTTGGTCCGGTGTAATTTTCCTTACTCCGTAGTTAATGAAGCTCGGAACCTTACTCCGTGTCAGTGGTTGCTTACTCCGTATCTATTCAGTACTGGAATCCTTAGTCCGTGTCGTGCTTTCCTTACTCCGCGTGTAAGTTCCTTACTCCGCATGTAAGTTCCTTACTCCGCATGTAAGTTCCTTACTCAGTATGTAAGTTCCTTACTCCGGGCGAGTCTTGAAAAGTCTGATGACTTATTCCGTGTCAGCACTTTCTTACTCCGCATGTAAGTTCCTTACTCCGTATGTAAGTTCCTTACTCCGTATGTAAGTTCCTTACTCCGGGCGAGTAATAACTCCGGATTCCTTACTCCGCATCTGGTTTCCTTACTCCGCATCTAGTTTCCTTACTCCGCACTTATCCTTTAAGTTCTTAGTCCGTAGGATTGTTCCTTATTCCGTATGTATTTGTTACTTGGTTATTTACCAAGTGTTTGACGACACTCACTCTTGTCCAGGATCAGGATTATGTATCCTGTCCTTAGCTTTGCTCTCACGAGTGCATCTTTGGATTAGTAACATACCTTCTACAATGATCAAATAAACACAAAAGATCTCGAGATCAAATTACATAAGGCTTTATCAAGATTATCCAAATTCCGGGTTTGATCCAACAATCTCCCCCAATTATGGATATGCCCAAACCCTTTGTAATCCGATCCGGTAAGCGATGCAAAAGAATATCATACGAGAATACGCAACACAACCAATTTCATTAATCAGCAACTAAATACAATTCAGCCTTAATACAGGTTTTTCACTAAGGTACATAAGGCTTACTATACTTGAAGATCATAGTTGCTTGCCTTCTCTCTTAGCTCCATTGTCTGTCGCATCGTAAAGGTGGAGTGTTGGCTCCAATGTTTGTCCACGATTAAGAACGATTTGATGAAGTGACAGACAAAGGCTCCAGCCTATCTCCATCCCATTGTTGTGGCACTTGCTTCTTGCCCCGGAATGTCGCCTTGAGTTTCTCGATCGAACGCAGGGGTGTGATACCCAACTCTTCATATAGTCCGGCTTTCTTCACGGCTTCGGTTAGTCCGAGACACAGAGGTTCCCATTGATTCTTCCTAACGAAGTGCTCCACAACCTGATGAGAATCAATGAGAATCATCTCGCTTGGACCGAATCATGAAGACAACCATCATGAAGTGTGGCGACATGATCCGATACGGAATGAGGATGGTTGAGAGAGTTTTCCATGGCTTGCTATCCTCGCAGCCCGTCGATGTAAGTCTGAATTAACTCCACACTTGGGAAGATAGCCCTCATTCCAACATGGCAGAACTTCAAACAAGTGCCCATCTTCGTAAAGAGATGGAAACAGCCTCATCTCCATTTTAGTAGCTCTCGAGAAGTTGTCAATGTCTTCGTAGTAAAGAGTCCTTTCTCCGAACAAAGAGTCCGAATGTCGGCCGGAGAGAAAGGATACATTTCGAAAGACATCTTCTCTCGACAGAAGACGCAAAGATAGGATTTCATTGCCTTGCGCAAGCTTCCATCCGCATCGGACGGGTCAAACTCCGCATAGGATGGGAGGAAGGTATCACCTGCGGATGAGGAGGATGGAGGAAGAGCTGGAGGTGCGATAGAGGAGCTTGGTTGAGAGAAGCGGCTTCGTTTGGGAATTTGAACTCCCCTGAAGCACCGAAGTGGCGGGCCGCTTCTCGGTCCGGGAAGATGGTTGTGGGGCGCGAAGGAGTAGACGGATCGGATGACACTTTCTCCCCTGGTTTGGCGAGATCGCCGGGAAGCAACGGGAGGACGAGCCATCGTATGCGCCAGATCCGCGAAGGAAGTAGATAGTGAATGAATGGAGGTGGCGACAAGATCCATTTTCTGCTCAATGGAAGTGGAGGAGTCAGTGAGGGCGGAGAGTAGTTAGGCGCCGAGGGCATCAACTTTGGCAGCGATGGCAGAAATTTAGGCGCTTTGAGCATGGGCATGGCGGTCCAGCTGAGCGGAAAGCACAGCATCGGAGTGGACCGTGCCAAAAGAGGCACGCCCAAGTGCTAACTCTGGAGCTTTGGAGGACTCCCCCGCATGAACAGGGAGCAGGAGTGCGGTGGGCGAGAGGAGTCCCAGAGAGTAAGCAGCAGAAGCAGGAGCATCCGGAGCATCGAGGCATCCGGAGCTTCGGAGGCATCCGGAGCATTGGAGGCATCCGGAGCAAGAGACCCGCTTTGACCAGACAAGTCAACCACGGGAATCGCGGCGGCAGGAGAAGAGGGTCCAGCCTTAGCAGGAGAAGGACTTCGGGTAGCAGGGACTGGGCCTGAGGGTGTAGGGAACGACACATCGGGAATGGCGGCCCGGCGTAAGAAAGCCGTGGTCCAGATTCCAGATGATCATAGCCTCCGGGGATTGGGTATTGCGTGTGTAAAACACCCGGAGAACGGTGTCGGGAATGGAGGAGGTGTGGGCTAGGGCGAAACGGAGCCAGAGGTCCGTTAAGGTGACGGCGGAGAGATGGTCAAGGTAATCTCGGGGTTGAGGTAGAGGAGGCAAGGGGGCTTCCGGAGAAGCGGCCGGGACATCGGCGGTGGCGACGGCAATAGCGGTATCAACCGCAGCAGCTATAGCGGATGTGGAGGGAGTGGGGACACCAGGCAGAGAGGGGGCCGAGGAAACGGCTTTAGACGCATCACGCCGAGAGGGCCCCGCAACCTCGGACGGTTCAGCATGGATGCTTGGCCGGGAGGCCCGTGAGTGGGAGGGCGCAGCAACGGACCGAATCCGGGAGGATCGGTGTGCGAACCGACCTCGTGGGCTTGGGCGTCGGAGGGGTCACCAACAGAGCCGCCTTGTTGTTCCGGGGCGGGGAGAGCGCGGAGAGCTACGATGGGTCGGCGGGCGGTCATGTTTCCGTACGGCGTAAGGTGACGAAGGTAAAGAGCCGAGGGAAACGAGACAAGATCAACTCGGGCGAAATGGTCCGGACGAAGATGCTGGAAGACAATGCGAGGATGCGCCCGAAAGAATGGTTTTTGTGACCATTCCAGAGCAAGCGAAATAAGAACATCCCCCAATCCATTGGAAGACCTTCAAAGACGCCGTACATGGCCAGGTAGAAGATCATACGGAACCGAGTCCAGGGCTGATGTGCGAGCCGTAGGCATCGACTTAGAATAGTCGCCATACATCGATAGCGACCCTGGAAGGATTTCACCTTGTATTCCTTCCCCTTGTTCATGCACCCCATAGAAGCCGCCATCGGATCGGCATCCGGACGCTGTGGTTCACCAAGAGGAAGGTGGAGAGCAGCGCGGAGAACAGCCGGAGTGATGACGATGGATTCACCGCGGACATAAGAGGTTATGGAATCTTTGGTGCGGCGAATCCGTTGGTAATACTCAAGAATGTCATCGATAAGAAGATCGATGGGATTGGAGACCAGGTTGAGTATGTGCGAGGCTTCAAGAAGAGGGCGAAGCTGGAGAAACCAATCCTGGAGGATCAAAAACAGCATTCCAATCAACTAGATGGCCAGGAGTAACGCCGGAAAGAAAGATTCGGGTGCCATGGCGATTTGATGGGAAGGAAAAGAGGAAAGGTGAGGTCTTGACAGTAGAAGGAGCAACGAGAGGGTTAGGGATTTGAAATGAGCAATACTCGTGCTTCGCGGAATGATCGGAACATATAAGACCGAGTCCGCAAATGTCGGCGGGTCTAGGAATGTGGGAGTGAGGTGGGGACCCGCGCGACATGCCGATGTCATTTATCCTGGATATCGAGGCGTCTCCGAATAAAACGATGTCGTGTAGACCGCATGACCAAGTAGAGATTACAACTGGTTGCCATCCAGAGAAGTGTGTGTGCAACCCGAGATATGCATTTAATGAATCATCATTATTCCTCCTCAAAAGCATGCGACATATGAGTATACGTGGATTGTCACAATTGAACAAAGTCAGGAGTCCGGATGAAAGAGCCGACACTCATCCGGAGTTAATAATATTCGTGAAAGAATATCCGGATGAATAATAGACCTTGTCCGTCATAAACAGAGTTTGGTGAGAATGTAGAGTAGATTCCTTTGCAGTCAATAAGTCGAAGAGAAGAGAAGTACCACAACACTTCAAATCCGAGACTATGGACTGGATTTATCAATACGGTTGCAAAGAAAATCTGAACCTGTAGCTAAATAAAGATATACTTGAAAATACAAAAGCTTAACAGCAAGGATTAGTACGGATTAGAGAAGATAATCAGTGAAAAACAACACAATCCGAACTAATAAGAAACAGAACTTATGCATGGCTAAGAATATAGTAGACGTATGCAACGTGAAAGTGATCAATATTCTTAAGCGGGGCATATGTCGGATATAGAATACACAGGTTCATATAGGTCAACATAAGGAAACCGTCTTGCCGAACAAAGTAGCTAAGATTAATTAAAGATCATATGATTTGGCTTCATTAGGATTCATGAGTGAGTAATGATAAAGTGAACACATGTCAAAAGAAGGCAGATGATTAGTCGATTAAAATGCATGGTTGAAGAAAGAAAATACATCCAAACATGCCACTTTTCCGATTTACAATAGCATGTCCAGTCAGATCCGGAAGTAAAAGCTTAGAGGAGGGAGAATCCGAGACATATTAGGGGTTCATTGCTGCTCCCCCCATAGATCATTTAATCCTCTAAATGAAAAGCTTCCCCTCGGATAGACGATCAGAAGAAAAAGGTCATGAGACATATACGGGGGTATTCTTCGAATAATATATAAAGCATTTTCTCCCCCGTAGATTGTGCAATCCTCTCGGTTGACCGTTCCAATTTGTAGCTCAGCACTGTCTATCTTATTAGAAAGCTATACTTCAGACGCTGATCAGACTGCGTTTGTGTATCCATCCACCTGGCATTCCAAGCTAGCCCATTTCACTTCTTCAACTATGCATGTTAATAGAGTAATCTAAATGAACATGCTTTGGTCATGTGGTGATTAATGGATGTTAAGATCATGAACCCGACTGAGGTAAATCATATAAACTGTAATTATGTTAGCTTTAAACGACTTGATCGGAAACGCAAGCATCCTCCCAATATGAGGTTGAGATTAATATCGAAACATGGAACCGTTGAATCGGTAAGTATGATCAGCAATACAATCAGTGAGTTTCTACTACTTTCAAGAACATACAATGCATGGTCTGTGAGTAAATATACTGTTGTGTAATTCAAATGAGAAACTATGCAGAGAAGTCGAGCATACCTAATCGGAAGAGTAGTTCAGAGAACCTCGCATCAGGTAGAGGCTTTGTAAATATGTCTGCTAATTGATCTTCAGTGGCAACATGTTCCAGTGAAATATGCTTTTTGAGAACATGATCGCGTATGAAGTGATACCTGACCTCAATGTGCTTCGTCTTAGGATGCATGACAGGATTGGTGCTGATGGCAATTGCACTAGTGTTGTCACAGTAAAGTGGAATAGAGGACATGTCGAATCCGTAGTCGGTAAGTTGACTTTGCATCCAAAGTAGGCGTGCGCAACGAACTTCCGGCAGCTATATATTCCGCCTCAGCATAGAGGTTGATACGGAATTCCGCTTCTTCCGAACCATGAGATCAATCTATTTCCAAGAAACCGACACGTACCGCTTGTGCTTTTCCTGTCGATGCGACATCCAGTAAGTCGGCATCGAGTACCCGGATAAGGTGAAGTTGGACTCCTTTGGGTACCGAGTCCCAAATTCATCGTCCCTTTGAGATACCTTAAGATCCGTTTTACATGAAGCATATGTGACTCCTTGGGATTTGCCTTGATATCGTGCACAAATGCAAGTTGCAAACATAATGTCCTGGGCGACTTGCCGTAAGATAGAGCAAGGATCCGATCATCCTCTCGTAGTCGGTCACATTTACTTGATATGCCGTCCACATCCGGATCTAACTTGGCACTGACAGGCATGGGAGTTTTGACGGGAGATGAACCTTCCATACCAAACTTCTTAATAAGTTCGCGAGTGTACTTAGCCTGATTAATAAAGATTCATTCCTTTAATTGTTTGACTTCAATTCCAAGGAAGTAGGACGGTTCTCCCATCATGCTCATTTCAAACTTGCCTGTCATCAACTTAGCAAACTCTTCACAAAGCTTCGGATTCGTTGATCCGAAAATGATATCGTCCACGTATATTTGTACGATCAAAGTGTGTCCTTTCTCTTGTCGTAGAAATAGGGTGGTGTCTATCTTCCCTTTTTGGAAGTTATGAGCAAGTAGGAATTCTGACAGTGTGTCGTACCAGGCTCTTGGAGCTTGCTTCAAGCCATATAGAGCTTTCTGAAGTTTGTAGACAAGATGTCCTGCCTTTGGTTCAATGAAGCCGGGAGGTTGTTCAACATACACCTCCTCTTGAAGGTCTCCATTCAGGAATGCGCTCTTGACGTCCATTTGATAAACTATGAAGTTTTCATATGAAGCATACGCCAGAAACATTCGGATTGCCTCAAGTCTTGCGACCGGAGCAAAGGTTTCATCATAATCTATTCCTTCTTCTTGACGATATCCTTTGGCTACCAGTCGCTTTCTTCCGGATTACTATTCCATCCGTATCAAGCTTGTTCCGGAACACCCATTTAACGCCAATGACTTGCTGAGACTTAGGCCTTGGTACTAAGGTCCACACATTATTTCTCTTAAATTGATTCAGCTCTTCTTGCATGGCTTCTATCTAGTTTGAATCTTGAAGAGCTTCATCTACCACCTTTGGTTCTATTTGAGATAGAAAGCATGAGTAAAGACTCATGTTTGAGGTGGCTGCTCTTGTTCTTACACCAACAGTAGGATCACCAATCACTTGATCTGAGGGATGGTTTCGGGTCCATCTATAATTCTGTGCGTGTGTTGGTTGATCTTGAACAATTTGAAGCTCTTCCAGATTGGGTGGTTCAGTTGTATCGATTGGTTGAGCTTCCCCCGGAGTAGATGTTTCCGTATTTAGAGGCACGGATGAACTAGTTGGTTCTTCAACACTGTTTCTTCCAGTGTTAACTAGTCCGGACGGACTTGAAGGTGCTCCGGAATTTTGTGTATCCGTAGGAGTTTGTCCGGAGCTAAATGGTAGTCCGGAGTCAGAGTCATCCGTAGCATCATCCATAAAATTTCGTTGTGTTTCGCTGATGCCACGTGGTTGGTCAGAATACCAGTCAGGATGTGTAACAGGAATATTCATAAACTTCGAGTAATCGACGTTGCTATCCATGACTTGCATATTGGAATTTGAAGGACCGACTTTTGACCAAACGAGGTTAGCTTCATCAAAGGTCACATGGATAGATTCTTCAACTTTAAGAAGTTTTCTATTGAAGACCCGATAAGCTTTGCTATGAAGTGAGTACCCGACAAAGATCCCATCATCGATTTTTGGTTCAAATTTATTCCGGGTCTCTTTGCCATTTATCAAGATATAGCAAGTACACCCAAAAGCTCGAAATGTGAAATTGAAGGTTTTCGACCTCTCCACATTTCATAGGGTGTTTTCATGGTAGATTTATTTATTAGAGTTCTGTTCTGAACATAGCAGGCGGTGGACACAGCTTCAGCCCATAGACTGAGAGGGAGCGTTGCCCCTGCTAACATGGATCTACCAGCTTCAACTAAAGTTCGATTCTTGCGCTCAGCTACCCCATTTTGTTGTGGGGTTCTGGGAGCAGAGAAGTCATGCTTGTATGCCCTGTTCGAACAATATGATCTCATTTCTGAAAAATCAAATTCCGTACCATGATCACTCCTGATGCATTTAATGCTCGATCCTTGTGAGTTGCTTATCCAGTTGAAGAGATCTACAAGATGTTCAAAAGTTTGATCCTTTGATTTCAGGAACATCACCCATGTGTATCTGGTGAAATCATCGATAACCACAAGGGTATATCTCGCACCAGCTAGTGATGAAACAGATATAGGACCACATAGGTCCATATGAAGAAGTTGCGAGAGGAGCAATTATTGAGTTAACCGATTTGCTCTTAAAGCTATGTTTGGTCTGTTTTACCAAGTTGGCATTCTCGACAGAGAGTGTCTCTGGAGAACTTGAGTTTGGGTAGACCAGGTGACAAGATCAAGTGACGCCAATTTAGACAAAGTCTTAAAATTTAAATGTGCGCATCGCTTGTGCCATAACCAACTATCTTCATCTGGTTGCTTTCGTGAGGAAGCATACAGGGTCGAAGAATTATTTCTTAAGACCACTGAGTATATGTCCCCATCTCTTGATCCGGATAACTTAACATCACCGGGATAAGTTTTCTCTTCTTGTACGGTGTTGGACAAAAAGGAAACAAGAAATCCTTTGTCACATAGTTTATCGACACTTAGCAAATTATGCTTTAAACCTTCGACTAGTGCAACTTTAGTGATTGATACACAGTAGTTAGTTAAAGTGCCATACCCGACGGTCTTACCTTTGCTATTGTCGCCATATGAAACGGATGGACCTTGTTTATCATTAACTTCTACAAGCAAGTCCGGTCACCCGTCATATGTCCGGAGCATCCACTATCAAGGATCCACTTGCTTTGATTGATCTTTAACTTCAAGTGATCCGGCAATTCATTCCAGAGATGCTCCTGAAAGACAACAGTTTACACTTTTGGTGCCCAAACTTGTTTTGGGCGGTTAGAGTGAGCAGCAGTATTGTCAACATTTACGGATTTGATTTTGTTAGGACTCTTAGCTTTCCAAGTTGACATTAACTTGTTAGTTTCAGCTGCTTCTTTTATTTGGGTTTTCTTGGGAGAGACACTCCTTTTAGATTTAGATTTTGTTTTGCTCGAAGAACCGCTTTTATAAAACTGATCTTTATTTGATTGAAATTGATTACAAAGCCAGTATCGGATAGACTCCAACATTCATAGTGATAATGACCCATTTCCCTACGGATGGAACAGATACTATAATGTGAAGTACAAACAGGGGATACAGGTCTCTTAGATTTTACAGAATTTCTACTCTGTTCCCTGTGGCCTAATCCATTACGTTTGGGTGACGCGCTCTTGGCCCTAAATGCGTCAGCCTTAGCCTTGTCTTTCTTTTTGGGTGCTACGGTTTTGGCTTTAACTGCAGCGGCCTTCCCTTCATCTTTAGTTACGGGTGCTACTTGGTTTGGGAGGTGCGATAACGACCTGCGCTCTCCACGATCATAAACTATGGTGCCACCTGAAATGAAACCATCCAACGGTTTAGATGTACTAACAGGATATAAGTTGGTTAGTTTAGGAGTGAAATCCGGAGGACACTCGGTAGCTTGAGCTATGGAAGTTGATGGTTCAGAACCTAGGCCAGGTTTGACTCGAATGTCGTCAGGGTCGATCCTAAAGGTAGAGGCTATTTCCCGGATTTTAGCCACTTACGATTTATTTCCTTTTCCTGTTCCAGTTCATTTTCGAGTCTTTTCACTATAACTTTTAGGCCTGAGAGATTGGTATTTAACAAATGATTTTCAGCTCTAAGATCATGATACCAAGCTTCTTTTCCTCTGAAGTCGGTGACGTCCTTTTCGAGTCTATTAATAGTGAATTCAAGACGTTTATTCGACTTTCCATATCTTTGTACATTTGAGTAATTATTAGTCTCTCATTCTTTTCATGATCACATGCGGTAGTAAGAGATTCTAATTTACTCAGGAGCTCGAGATAGAAGGTACCTCGTATTTGCCATGAGGCGGACGTTCGGCTTAGTGGTCGGCTCATCATCCGAGGATTCCTCCTCTTCTTCCGAGCCACTCATGTATTTTGTCACGAGCGCCTTTCTCTTGCTCTTGCTGTTATCCGAGGTGGAGCGGCGAGGAGTTACCTTGTCACTTTTCTCGGCCACTTTTGCTTTGGACCTGCATTCCTTGGCCCAGTGACCGGTTTTCCCACGGTTGAAACATTCCTGGGAACTGGACTCCGGTCGCTCCTTCCGTTGGAATGATGATGATGAGCGTCTTCGATCCCTTTTCTGCTTTTCCGTAGGAATCGCTCAAAGGATTTGACAAGAAGGGCTATCTCCTCCTCCTCGTCGAGAATCGGAATTGTCGGATACGTCCGTATCATCATTCCTCAGGTATGTTTAGACATTCCGTAGCTTTGAGAGCTACCCCCTTTTCTTTCCGAGCTATTTTCTCATCTCTGTCGAGTACTTAAACCTGACTTCGTGAGTCCGCAGCTCTCCATACGCTTCTTCAAGGGGAACATACCGCGCTTTTTGTCCGATTGCATCCGGAGTTGTTTGGAGTAGTAGCGATCCGGTAAGAAGCGAAAGAACTTGTCATTGATCCGGGATTGAGAGTAATGCTCATTGACAGTCTTCGGTTCAAGAATGAGCTTGCCGAATCTCCGATAGATGCTTTCAAGTGATTCGCCCGGTTTATGATTAAAACTCTCAAAGTTCATGTCCGAGAGTACGGATCACATTCTGTATCCGGGACCGACTCCCCTCATAGAGGATTGTCGCCTTGTCCCAAACGACTTTTTTG
Source organism: Taxillus chinensis (assembly GCA_023512835.1). Lineage (NCBI taxonomy): Eukaryota > Viridiplantae > Streptophyta > Magnoliopsida > Santalales > Loranthaceae > Taxillus > Taxillus chinensis. Next base: position 7,876,363 of record CM042090.1, on the reverse strand, counting down.
CCGTCGTGCGGCCCTGGACGTCTGTGAAAGCCTCGGAATCCAAAGACGATGTAACATAAGCCAGAGCCTTTTCACTAGCGCACTGCCAGGCTCTTTCATCGTTGGTAAGTTCAGCATCTGTCTTTGGCCTCCTTACTCCATGTTCTCCGATAGTCATCGGAATTGGAATCTCCTGATGAAGACATGGCCACATAAGATGATCATGGCAAACCATAAACATCTTCATGCGAGCTTTCCACTGGGAGAAAAGCTCAGGTGTGAATTTGGGTGGTTTCGTTAAAGTAAAACCAGAACTCCGTGGTTGAGAAGCGGCGGCAGCAGCAGGTTGAGGTGGGTCGACATTTTCACTGTTGCTTCGATTCGGGATGGGCTCCTGTGCACCTCCGGAGTTAAGGCGAGTGTTGAATAGCATACTGCTTTCTTCGGCCATTTCAGAGATTGAAAGAGTGGGATCTCTACTTAGAACAAAGTAGAACTTGCTCTGATACCACTTGATGGTCCCTTGGAGCCTAGAGGGGGGGGGGGGGTGAATAGGCTCTTATTCGAACTCTTTCTTTTCTCTCAAGACACAGACACTTATCTAGTTTTAGTGATAGAATCACTGCGGAAGATAACCAGATAGTGGAAGTATTTTGTTTTATTATCACAAGGTGATTACAACAAAATAGAAGCAAACACTCTCTTACACTCTGTTTACTAAATGAACTCACACACTAGCCAAGTTCTATCTCCTTAGATGATGACACTCTTATTTTCTTTTGTTTTTCTTTTTACATACTCGTCTCAACTTTTTCTTTAAAGTATAAGTATGAATATTTATACAAAACATTCCTAAGAGACAACCTTGGAACTTGTAGTTCCGGAATGCGTTCCGCACTAACTATCCCTCGGTAATCTCTCTGCCTTGACTGCTGCGGATTGTGGAGCTCAAGATCTTGGATTTGAAGAGTATAAGTGTCTTTGTGAGTTCCGAGATACAATTAAGGTTGTGTCCACATATCCGGATGATCCACGTGTAAGATTCTTCAGGTTCTCAATACATTCGTCTTACATCGGGACACCTCGAGCTGATAACATTAAATGCGATTTAGTTGGAGCAACGTCTTCTTGGTTCGGTGTAATTTTCCTTACTCCGTAGTTAATGAAGCTCGGAACCTTACTCCGTGTCAGTGGTTGCTTACTCCGTATCTATTCAGTACTGGAATCCTTAGTCCGTGTCAGCGCTTCCTTACTCCGCGTGTAAGTTCCTTACTCCGCATGTAAGTTCCTTACTCAGTATGTAAGTTCCTTACTCCGGGCGAGTCTTGAAAAGTCTGATGACTTATTCCGTGTCAGCACTTTCTTACTCCGCATGTAAGTTCCTTACTCCGTATGTAAGTTCCTTACTCCGGGCGAGTAATAACTCCGGATTCCTTACTCCGCATCTGGTTTCCTTACTCCGCATCTAGTTTCCTTACTCCGCACTTATCCTTTAAGTTCTTAGTCCGTAGGATTGTTCCTTATTCCGTATGTATTTGTTACTTGGTTATTTACCAAGTGTTTGACGACACTCACTCTTGTCCGGATCAGGATTATGTATCCTGTCCTTAGCTTTGCTCTCACGAGTGCATCTTTGGATTAGTAACATACCTTCTGCAATGATCAAATAAACACAAAAGATCTCAGATCAAATTACATAAGGCTTTATCAGCATTATCCAAATTCTGGGTTTGATCCAACAGCAACATTAACATTTTGCCAAGAATTATTACCAAATAGGGCGAGCTGGGCAGGCTAAGCCATGAGTAGAGCTAGAGCGGAGTGCGGGGATTCCTTGCCCCGTGCGCCGGCAGGGCGGGGATGGGGACGGGGTGAAGTCTTCTTTTAGTTTTTTAGGATGGGTGTACTATTTTGCTTCTGCTTTTGTGTTTCATTTTTTGCAACTAACCATGTTTTATAGGCAATTAGATCGTCTATATTAAATTTTTTATTATTCCGGTTGTTTTGTATATTCACTACATGGGAAAAGACCTATACCAACGAAAATTTTCCATCAGTATAGATACTTTTTCCGTTGATATAGACTCATAGGGCTATTCCTTTCCGTCGGTAAAAACCTCGTCAGTATAAGTCTATAAATAAGTAAACAAATCATCTGTGGGTATAGATCCCCGGGTCTATTCTGACGGAAAGTTTTTTTTGTCGGTATAAGGTCTATACCAACAGTAATTCGTCAGTATAAGTCTATAATCCATTCCAACAATAAATTTATCTGTCAGTATAAACTCTATCTGTACAAACAGATTATGTCTATCTGTATAGATCTATACCAATGGTTTTTATCAATTTCTTTTTAATTAATGGATTCGATTATTTAATTGATAGTTCTCACATTTAAATTTCAATATACAATTGCACGTATAAAAAAACCATAAAATTAACTACAAAACAATTTTTCCAAAGAAATTATAATATTTCATTCATAAAAAAAATTAATAACAAAAGAATATATATTATAATCATGACATCAACTACATTAATTATCCATAATAAACATTTAAATTATCATTAGGTAATTTCCTTCATTCCTTTCATTTATTAGAGAAGAAACCGCTATAACGTTATTGCATCACTACTGCAATGTTATGTTCTATGTTCCAGTGCAGAAAAATCAATTATTACATCAACATGTTTCTCATCATCCATAAGATCCTTTCCAATCGCATCAAAATTTATTTTTCCAAATTTTTTAGCCTACAAAATTAGTAATAAATAAACACATGATAAAGGTTATTTAACAAATTACAAACTACAACCTTATTCAAAGTATCATGTCATTCAAAGATAAAAGAAAAACAACAAGTTTACTTAATACAAGCAGAAACAAAAAGAGGGCTATATAACAACACAATAAACAATGAAATGTATAATTTAGAGAGGCAATGTTACAAATAAGTAAACAATATATTAAAGCACTACAAAAAAGTATAATTTGTGTGGCGGTTCCTTAGTGGCGGTTTTTACTAACCGCCACTATTTTGGGTTCTTAATGGCGATTATATAAATGCCACTAAAGTTTAAAAAAAATCAAATTTTACCTTTGTGGCCGTTTAAAACTGCAGCAACAAAATTTTAATTTTTTTAAAAATAAATATATTTACTTTTGTGGTGGTTTATAACCACTACAAAAATATTTATTTTAAAAAATAAATATGTTTACCTCTGTGGGGCTTAAAATCCACAAGTGTTTCATAAAAAAATTATGAAGCGCACTCTTTTTTTGGCATCACGCCTTTTGTTTCGCAATATGACTTAGCGCCAATGAATTGCTAAAAAATAAACCCTAGCATTCTTCATTTCTTTGAATAATTTATTGTTCAGTGTTATTGTAAAAGAAAGCAAAACATGTACAACTGCTTTAGTGATTTCCGATTGACCGAGTGATTCCCATTCGTCTTCCCCGGTGCCTCCTATAATGACTACGAGGTAGCTAGCAAATTGGGGGAGGCAACATTGCATCCCTTGGAGTATGGTTTGGGATTGGGCCGAACATCCACGTCTTCTTCGGTTTGCGTCCCCAAACACTATGCAGTTCATTCATCGCCACTATGACCAGCAACGTTGCTCTGCCCGACCTTGAGAGAACGAATTGCCCCTTCGACTTGGCACAAGACCTGCTGGTTTTGGGTTCTGTTTAATTTACAAGTGCATCTGAATGATTGGCTTGGTTGGTGGTGAGGCCACTGGAATATGAGGGTACCGACTGTGCCTACCTGATGTTTGCTAAAATTTCCCACTGACCGTCCTTGATACATTCAACACTGGTTTGATTTTTCTACTTTAATTTCCATATATATTAGTACTGCTGAATTGTATTGATACAATTGTGAATATGAAATTGGTTCTAGCTTGGTGAGGGAGCCAACACTTGCTGACTAGAGGCCAGACACCAATGCCCAGAAACAAAACGATTGAGCACCGAGGAGAACCAATCCAGTGTGGTGTTAGGAGCTTTAGTGTGGGAGGCGAGAGGAATTGAAGTCAATGTTGGGTATTTGAGAGGGAGGAAATTGAAACACGATGGAGGGAGTCGAAGTCGATGTTAGGGATATTAGAGGGAGGGAAATTGAAACACGATGGAGGGACGCGAATAAAGGCCCAAAAAAAATGAACAGTGCATCTATACCGACCGATAATTATTAATTTGTTGGTATACATATATTTATATAAATGTATCATTTGTAAACCGTTTTCTATAAAACCATTATGTACCGACGGATATATATTTTTGTTGGTATGTACAGATGTATACTAACGACTTAAACTTCTGTCGGTATAAATCTATTTTTTACCTATAAATACTTATCCGTTAGTAAAAACTTTCATTGGTATAGGACATTTTTCTTGTCGTGATTCTGGCCGTTTTATGCACCCTAACTTCTTTGTATTATCCCTTATCTCATTGTAATTATCTTGTGGGGCTCCTGTGTAATATGTAACAACCATTAAAAAAAGGAAAAGAAAAAAACAAGAAAGAAAAATGAAAAGAAAAAATAGAAAAAGAAAAGAGTGAAAAAAGAGAGAGTTGTATTGTGGATGTCACTTATAATGCATTGACTCTTTGTTTATATTTTGCATATATATATATTTTTTCTCAAAATAAAAAAATATTTTCTCTAAAAACCAAAGTTATAAATATTTTCTTTCATTTCTTTTCTAAAAAAAAGAATTTTTTTTACCGAAATTCAATAATTCTTTTATTGAAAAAACCCAAAAATGCTTTCTTATTATTTCAAAATTTATTTTCAATCTGTTTTGAATATCTTCAAATCCTCTTGCATTCTTTAGAAGTTCTTCTAGAACCCTCATAGTGAATATTTTTAGCTTTTTCTCATAAAAAATAATTTAGGACTTGATTATTCTTTTAAATTTGCTATTTAGTTTTTCTAAAACACTTTAATTTTTAAGATCTTCCTTAGACCTTTTAGGGTAATTAGACTTAATTCAATCTTAATAAATAATTTAGAAAAATATAAAAGAGTAGAAATTTGAAGCCTTTATAAAAATAAAAATAATCTTAGTTTAGACAAATAACAATTAAAATAAGTAATTAAAACAAATTAGAATTCTTCTTCTCTTAAGATAGGTACCGAAAGGGCGTTATAAGGGTTCTAATCCTTCCTCACATATAATCAACTCTCGGGCCTAACTCTAGTGATGTAGATTATTTTTAGGTAACAAACTGCACCCCAAAAATGATTGGCGGCGATTTCGTATTTTTTATTACCATTCAGATGAAAGTTGGGTGAAAAGGGCGTTTGTCGCACATGCACTTCAAATAAAATTTAAACTAAGTATAGCATAGGGCTAACATAGGTCGTTCACTAACCGGAGGACTTATAAAATTAAATTCAACTTATTCTTCAAGAAAAATAAAGAAAAGCTAAGTTAGAAAATTTGGGGGGGGGGGGTGTGCGAAGGTTTAAAATTGGCGTAGGTTTAACTTTACACTTGAATATTGTTTATCATTATCCCAAAAGATAAATTAGATAAATTATGGCCTCATAATTCAAATGCATAAGACACCATGAATACAATTGAATTATGAACAATTATGAATTAATTCTCGAAAGACTGCCCGTTCCCTACGAAACAAATCTTCCCACTCAAATAGAATAATTAACGCACGATGGATTGTTAAATCAACACTCAACCGAGATATTAAATTAACAAATCAAAGAGTTGGAGAATTAATTCATAGCACATAAAATACCGAATTAAATATTAAAACATGAATTCAAAACAAACATCCACAGTGCTGCGCTAAACCGATTACAAAATACTTACTCCTCCATGGATTGAAAAATCACAAATCTGTTCGAAAATTAAAACAACAGAATTAAGAAAAATAGGCCGCAGAATTAATTATCCAGTCTTGAACTCGATCCGGATCTTCAATGCTTGTTGCGCTATCTCTTTTCCAATTACTGCTCGAAAAACTGCTGCACGATGGAGGGCTAGGTGGCATTGCACGTGGGATGGAAAGGTGATGAGCTGGAGGCAGACGGGTCGGGCTGATGGGTGCTGCGCTCGCGCGGGAGGTGAATGGAGACCTGGCGCTGGCGTGGACTTGCTTGCGCGGCGCGGGAGGAAGAGTTGATGATGGGTGGATGGCGTGGGTGAAAGTGATGGGATGAGGCGTGTGGTGGATGGGATGGTAGAGGCAGCGTGAAGAGGTGGAGATAGGGCCTGCGCCCATGTGATGGGTCTTCCTCCAGCCAAGTTCTCTCCCGCAAGATATATACTTGCCATTCTTTCCAATAAATCAATGTGTGGCCCACACAAAATTAAGCTTCTTTCCAATTTGATTTCCCACCTACGTGCTGCTCATAATTTCCTATTAATGTGCACTTGCCACTTGTAATTCTAATAGACCATATACCACCCTTGATTTAATTTAATTTATTGCGCCAGCCTCTTTAAGCATTTAATTCCTCTCTAATTTAAAACCTGCAGAAAATACATATATAGAGAAAAATTATCTAGTCCTAATAAAATAAATGTAATCACTTAACGAAATGTGAAGTAAATAATATCAAAATTGAAATAATCAACTTAACATGAAAAACTACCAAAATTAATATTAAATCTATAAAAATGAATAAAACAATAAATAATTGAAATTAGGGAAAACTATTATAAAAATACGTTAATTCAATAAAATATTAAATTAAAGCGCCCATAAATTACATGCAAATTTAATGACAAATTTTGCAGTTATCAAATTCCCTCACACTTGAACTTTGATCGTCCTCGAACAAATACTAAGATTAAGCACCAAACAAAGATTATCCAATCACGCAAATTTAAATATACAAAGAGAACAACTTAAATATCATGAATTAAGTTCTAGTATAGATGTGAGTGTGTGAGCTCAAAATTCATCAACCTCTTTATTCTTTCAACCCATCTCTCATTCATGACACTCAATCAAGTCACACAACATGCAATTTATCAATCAGTTGGCTAATATTAAGCATACCCAAAAATTAACCATAATTATTCCATACTCCAAATATCATGCCATCATTCATACACATACTTGAGTGAAACAAATGGGTGAAGATTACTGGAGCTAAACAAGATATATGCAATGGATTGGCCAATCACTTTTTTAAAATTTTTTTCTTCACTTTTTTTAAGTAGGCAACCAAACTTACGTAACAATAACCATCTATACCACTCATGTAGCGGAGTCATCCGGTAGCTCCCAGATTATGGCGGATCTTAGGGTACCGGGTTTAAAAGCCCTTCAGGATAAATTCCGAGTGATATAGCATACTTTGCAAGTCGACTAACCTTTTTCAATAACACTCTTCTTTTAATTAATAACCTTACAAGGTTGCATTTTATGCTCTCCCTTGATGGATTATTCACTCTATTTTTTTTTATATCTCACTTTTACATCCACAAGTTTAGCTTATATAAAACCCAAATGCAAGAAAAACTCAAGTATTGGCATGAATAAGATGTAATGATATAAACCGTATTTCACAACTCATTGAATTAAAGTCCAAGCATAACTCAAAAATAGCTAGAATCATGATTCTCACATGTTTGTACTTCCCAATTAAGGCATAAAAGTCAAGATGAATTAATCAAATATTAAAGCATCAAAATTTAAGTTGTGCAAGATATGTATCCATACTAGACAACTTAACTCTAACTATTCAAGATTCTCAATCATTATTCAAATATTGCACAATCAAATAAACTCGAATGGAACTAATCATAGTGCTCAAAGATTCACAAGAAATTCAAGTGTCAATCAAGTTCAAGACTAAAAACATACAGCCTAAAAACAAAAAACAAAAAAAAGCACACAAAAATAAAAGAAAATCTTTTTGGTTTTTTTTGAATTTAAAAATAAATAAATAACTAAATAAACCAAAGAAAAACACAATAGCAAGCAAAAACAAACTAATAAAAACACACAAAAAAAGTTTAACTAAGCTAAAATATGTGTTCCCTCCCCCACACTTAAATGTTGCATTGTCCTCAATGTAACTCAAAAATAGAAGCTATGAACATGGAATGCAATTCTAAAAATGAACAATGAACAGTAAATGAGAAGGAAAGATACAACCTGATGGGCTCAAAGAATGATAGGGTCCTGTAGTTAGATAGAATCCACTACATGTATAGGAAAACTCCTATAGAAGTGCTTGAGCCGATGTCCGGTGACCGTGAAGCTATGTCCTGTTTCCTCCTGAAATTGAAGTTTCCTTTGCTCCCCTGCTTGGCACTGCCCTGTACACTCTAAAAAAACAAAAAAACAAAAAAACCAAATCGGGTTGCCTCCCGAAAGCGCTTCTATTTAAAGTCTATAGCTAGACGTCTTCAAACGAGGCTCAAACATATATCAAATGATAAGCTGTCATCCTTGCAGTATACACTTTAGCACATTCATAGGCCACATCAGGATAAGGAATTGGTAGTGGTAGCCATTTGATCTCTTCAAAGTGCACACTTGAGGGTACTTTCACGAACATGGTGTCCTTCACTGCAAATAAATGATGGTGACAAGGCAGTACAAACTCCACAGGCTCACTAAACAAGGCATCCACAACAGTATGGTCCACAGTAGTGATAACATCCTCAAGCAACTCCCCCACACTTGAATTGTTGCCAATAAGCCAATTCGAGTCTTCATGTGGTTCTTGTGGCCAAGGAAATAGTGTGCCCTCATCTGCATGTGGCATAGAAGTAGTAATAGTGATAGAAGGTGGACAACTGTCCTCCAAGAATTCATAGGAAGGAGACTCAGTGGTGTGCTCCATCTCGTCTTCGTGAGGCTCCATTGGGGTAGCTTCGGCAAACACACCTTCCTCTTTCTTTTGAATTTTGAGCTCATGGAGGGTGGCTTTCATTTGGTGTAGCCAAGTCTGGATCTCGTGCATCTCCTCACTTTGCCTCTCTAATTGGTCTTGAATAGTAGCAAGTTGTTATTGCTTTAGAAGTTGCTGAATAAGGTCATCAGTAGAAGGGGTTGCTTGTTATTGCTGATATAGCCACTCTTCATGCTAATGTGGAGGCTTTTGTCGATAGTTGAAATTTGGATGGTCCTCCCACTCTTGGTAATAAGTTGGTGCAATGGGAGCTTGCTGATGGTATGACTGGTATGGATAAACTCCCATTGGTACCGGTTGAGTTGCTTCCAAAGCTGATAGCATATGTTGTAGCATTGTAGACACCTCATCGAGTTTCTAAAGAAAAGACTGCTGGGATTGGGGTGCTTCTATCTGTTGTTCCCACCATGGAGTAGATAGGCTTTGTTCACCAAATTCTTGAAAGTTCATCTTGTCTCTTTTAGAAACCTACAAAAAGAAAAACTAAAAAGGTTTTTTTTTTAAAAGAAGAACTTTAAAAAAATGAAACTTAAAAAAAAAAAATTAAACAAAAAAATGTTAGAAAAAGGAAACCTGTAAAATAAGAACTATTAGAAAAAAAACAAAAACAAAAATAAGAAGCTATTAAAAAAAAAGAAAAGAAAAACAAAACAAGAAACTGTTAAAAAAAGGTAGCCTAGAAAATAAGAAACTGTTACAAAAGGAAAATAAAATAAAATAATAAACCTGCAAAACAAAAATAGGAAACTAGTAAAAACAAATTAGGAAATAAAATAAAATAAAATAGGAAACCTGCATAAAAAAAAAGTTAGAAAAAAATAATAATAAAAATACAAATATAAACAGGAAACTATTAAAAGAAGAAACCTACAAAAAATAGAAACAAAAATAAAGAACAAGTTAAATCAAAATCTTAGCCACCCCGGTAACGGCGCCAATTTGAAAAGGGCGTTTGTCGCACACGCACTTCAAATAAAATTTAAACTAAGTATAGCATAAGGCTAACATAGGTCGTTCACTAACCGGAGGACTTATAAAATTAAATTCAACTTATTCTTCAAGAAAAATAAAGAAAAGCTAAGTTAGAAAATGGGGGGGGGGGGGGGTGTGCGAAATTAAAACTAAATAAAGCAAAGAATTTTAACTGCGAAATTCAATTAATTAAAGAATGTAACCGGTTTAACTTTACACCTGAATGCTGTTTATCATTATCCCAAAAGATAAATTAGATAAATTATGACCCCATAATTCAAATGCATCAAGACACCATGAATACGATCGAATTATGAATTTATTCCAACCTAAATAATTATAAATTAATTCTCGAAAGACTGCCCGTTCCCTACGAAACAAATCTTCCCACTCAAATAGAATAATTAACACACGATGAATTGTTAAATCAACACTCAACCGAGATATTAAATTAACAAATCAAAGAGTTGGAGAATTAATTCATAGCACATAAAATACCGAATTAAATATTAAAACATGAATTCAAAACAAACATCCAAAGTGCTGCGCTAAACCGATTACAAAATACTTACTCCTCCATAGGTTGGAAAATCACAAATCTGTTCGAAAATTAAAACAACAGAATTAAGAAAAATAGGCCGCAGAATTAATTATCCAGTCTTGAACTCGATCCGGATCTTCAATGCTTGTTACGCTATCTCTTTTCCAATTAATGCTCGAAAAACTGCTGCACGATGGAGGGCTAGGTGGCATTGCACGTGGGATGGAAAGGTGATGAGCTGGAGGCAGACAGGTTGGGCTGATGGGTGCTACGCTCGCGTGGGAGACGAATGGAGACCTGGCGCTAGCGTGGACTTGCTTGCGCGGCGCGGGAGGAAGAGTTGATGATGGGTGGATGGCGTAGGTGAAAGTGATAGGATGAGGCATGTGGTGGATGGGATGGTAGAGGCAGCGTGAAGAGGTGGAGATAGGGCCTGCGCCCGTGTGATGGGTCTTCCTCCAGCCAAGTTCTCTCCCGAAAGGTAATACTGTGCCTGAGAGACAATATTATGCTTGAGAGACAACACGGTGCTTAAGGGGAAATGTTTGGGATTACTTGTGAGGTAGTATTATGCCTGGGGGCAACACGGTACCTGAGAGACAATGTTTGGGATTAACTGAGAGGCTTGCTTTATATTTGAATGCGTAATTACATGATTGAGTTGGTGATATATATGTAGCATTACACGAGCACATGCTTACATTAGTTTATGAGTTGGGATGGGTCGGGGTGTCACGCCCCCGAATTCCAGGGAACCCGGAACCGGGTACATGACTTCCCCTTGCCCGCACCCGAAAGGTCAAGGGGTTGGTGACTAGCACCAATGGAGACTACACCGTGGGTGCTGTCTCAAATATGCAACCCTGTACAGTCATGCATCAAGGGTAATCCTATACTTTCCCATACATCATCATGCATACATTAAGTCAAACAGTCATACAGACATCACATCACAAACAGTATGCAAATACAACTGTCCACGGACCCATGTCCGGGATACAAACATAATACAATATACAATACAGAATACAGTACTGTATCATACATCAGAGTAGTGGGCACGTCCTCTTGGAAGAAAGTCCTCCACTAGTCTCGGGTCACACCTGAAAAAGGTAAACAAGTAGGGGTGAGCGACAAGCTCAGTAGGTGACCCCAACACTCCACATCATGCAGACATACAAGTCTATACTACATGCTCTGTGTACTCGTGCACTGTGTAGTGTGCACAATCATCAGGACTCAGCCTGCAAACAAACATCAGGACTCAGCCTGCTCTCACAAGACAACTTGTCCACGATCCTCCATGGGATCCTAGCTCAGGGCACTTAGCCCTAGCTCAGGGCACTCAGCCCTAGCTCCACGAGCTCAATGGCTCAACTCAGGCCTTAGCCTATCTACAACGCAATATGCCCGGCCACAGTCACCACACAGGCCTGCCATCGGTGCATATGCCTGCCACGTCAACCACATAGCACCATCGGTGCATCACGGTGAGAACCCAAACAGTCACGGAGTCCATGCCCCAATACCTCACACCAATATACTAACATTAGTATGGCATGTCATTCTCAACATTTCCTTTAGAATTGTAGCCAGTCTTCACAAGTAAATCCTCAACCCTTGATTTATGAAGGAAGTACCCATAGTAACTATTTTCTTGAAATTAAAAGTCCCGGCATTGGGTTCCCATATCATAAATAAGATAATATGATTTTTGGGGATTTTTCTGAGATGTCTAATCCCACTTTCCAAAAATTCACCACTACAAACTTTTGGGTTTTTTCGAGATTTTACACTAAATTCCAATTTTCACATTTTGAAAGAGTGGGAATTAATTTTTCTAGTATTTTTCTTTGAATCCAAATGGGGGGTATTTCGTTATTTACATTGTAACTTAAGTTTAATACTTTAATGGTTTACAATGTAAATGTTCAGTGCAGTGCAGTGCAGTTACACTATTGCGGATTTGACGCTACGGATTTGATGCTGCGGAGCGATGCTACGGACTGATGCTACGGACTAACTGCTCCGGACTACTGATCCGGACTAACGAAGTTGCTGACTCCATAGCTGCTGACTGGTCCGTTGACCCTAAAACTCGCCCAGGGTACTGTTCATCGTCGTTTTTGGCCTGTTCTTCGTCTGGAAGCAACCCAGTGACCCCCAGATGCTCATAAACACATGTTTTACGCAATAAACTGCAATATTTACCTCAAAATGCGTCCTAAACGCCTCTAATTCGCACGATAACAGCAGAAATACACACAAATCATATATTCATCTAGATCTAAATCTAGACCTCCATGGTTGACTTCTCAACCCTCATAAAATACACACTCATACAACCACAGATCATATATTCAAAGATAGGATTGAGATAAGATAGTTAAGGACACCTACATGAGATTATTTGCGATCCACGAGCTCCAATCGCCCCAAAATCGCCAAGAAAACTCTTCACGCTCTTCACCTTCTCTCTCTCTCTCTCTCTCTCTCTCTCTCTCTCTCTCTCTCTCTCTCTCTCTCTCTCTCTCTCTCTCGCTCAAACACGCGCGCACCAATAATTGGCAATTAAAGAGATAAGACAGTTCTTAATTATATATATATTGTTGCCAATAATTGGCCTCTCAACAATAATTGATCTCCCGAACGCAATAATTGACCTCCCGAGGTCACGAACTCCAAATTGAGCCCAATTACTGTCAAAACGCTCGAAATGATGAGCACAACACTATTCAGATATTATCACACTCAAATGACTGCTCAAACGCAAAGTCAACTAATAAACCTTGAAAAGTCAACAATCGGGTCAAATGGGGCCCCGACTCGGAATCGGGCCCAAGTACAGTCAAAATGCTCACATCGACGACTAGACTACCGTCCAGATAGTTGCATTCCCATAGAATGGCTATCTCTCAAAACTACCCAAATACGAGTCTTTACACGGGGAGACATAATCCCTACTGAGTTATAATTGCTTACCCCTCATATTGTGTTTGTCTTTGTTTGTTTCAGGTGCCTATAGGAGGTATGAGGTTCACCCAAGATGAGAACTCTGTTTATGTGTGTTTTGTTGGATCAAACCCAGAATTTGAATGATGCAGATAAAACCCTATGTAATTTGATTTGAGACGTTGCATGTTTATTCTTAAGTTGTTACAGAAGATATGATCTTAATTCGGACCTTCACTCGTGAGAGAAAAGCTAAGGACAAGATACATAATCTTGATCCGGAACATCGTGAGTGTCATCAAATACTTGGTAAATAACCAAGTCCTCATGCAGAATAAGGATTACTTGTGCGGACTAAACAGTCGTAGTTACGGACTAAGGAATCCACGCCTATCACTTAAATGGACTAAGTTAAATAAATGCGGAATAAGAATCTAGTTTACATCTTGCACGGAGTAAAAAAGAAAAATCGTGGAATAAAAAGCTAAGTTTTTCACTCAAGCGGACTAAGGACAAAAAGACACAGAGTAAGGAATCCAAGTCTTTCATAGATGCGGAGTAAGGAAGTACTTGTGCGAAATAAGGATCCGAGTCCTTTGTTCTCACGGAGTAAGGAAAATAGATGCGGAGTAAGGAATCTGAACCTATTACTCATACGGAGTAAGGATACGCTGATACGGAATAAGCCATCTGATCCTTTTACTCATACAGGGTAAGGAGCTCATACGGAGTAAGGAAGCGCTGATACGGAGTAAGCTCTCCGAACCTTGCACTTATACGGAGTAAGGAAGCACTGACACGGAATAAGGATTCAAGTACCAAATTGATACGGAGTAAGTAACTACTGACACGGAGTAAGAATCCGAGCTTTATTAACACAAAGTAAGGAATTTTACAATGGATTAAGAAGACACTACTTCAACTAATCAGCTTTACATTCAAAGTCATCAGCTCGTTGTGTCCCGATGTAAGACAAACTCGTTGATAACCTAAATCATCTTACACGTGGATCACACAGATATGTGGACATAACTTTAATCATACTTGAGACCTGCAAAGTTATTCAATGTTTAAAGACCCAAGATCTTGAGCTCCACATCCGTAACAATCAAGGCAGAGAGATTTTCGAGGAACAGTCAATGTACACAATGCTCGGAAGAACAAGTTCCAAGATTATCTCCCAGTGATGTCTCTCTATATATTAGACCTTGTATATTTTCATTGAAGTTCGCGTGCGCATAAGTGTATAATTAATATATTCGCATACATGTACTAAAGCTTATAGAGATTATATTGGCTAGTGTGTGAATAATTATAAACAGTGTAAGAGAGTTTACAGTAGATCAAAAAGCTTCATTAGCTTTAATCTGTTATATTTTGTTGTAATTATCTTCTGATAATAAAACAGAATACTTTCACTTTCTGGTTATCTTCCACATTGATCTTATCTCTTAACCAGTATTAGTGTTGTGCCAAAGTTAAAAAAGAGTTTTGATAAAAGCCTATTCACCCCCTCTCTAGGCTTTCAGGGACCAACATGTTTAATTTATTGGATTGTAATGATATGATGTAATCTCGTAGGGGAAGTAACATACATGTATGTGTGTTTGTCCTGTGATTTGAAATAAGATTTCTGTATGTGTGTGATATTAGGGACGACACCCGTGCTAAGGTTCCTTTCTCGGTGTTATTACCAACCCTTTATCCCTTCGGGTGCGCGCATGAGAATTCACTAACCGATTTCTGTGGGTTGGAAATCTGGGGCGTGACAGATCGAGTAAAAGAAAGGTAAGTGCCGTATTAGGTTGAGAGGCAAAGGAATTCTGCCGCTGTGACACACAACTTGGTATACCTTGAGAAGGTGAATAACAGAGAAGGCTAAGTGGTGATTGCATCCAGGAGATTGTGAAGACAATCAAAGGTTAATCGGGAGTTCGTTCTTGGATGGAAAAAACGAGAGTTCTTACTTTACTGATCTTCAAGTTGATTTCTTCTTTTCACTCTTTGCAGAATTAAATTAATTGATTCATGTTTAGATCTTGATGTTTGTTTGCTATAATAAAAATTTTAAAATCTATTTGTTAACCCAATTCCAACAATCTAACAGAACATGTATAGACAATTTGTATAGAAGTGCCGACCAAATGTCTCCTAATGACATATTTGAAAAAGTGTTAAGAACTACTTGTAGAGTAATACTTTATGTTAAAACTTTGTATTTACCAATTATAGTTTAATACAAGTTTTCTAATTTTTAATCACTTTCTATAACTTCAGTAATCATTAATTATTAGTTGATGTATGTTTTTAAATTATTTACTCAAACTTAAGGCTTGATAAAATTTTTAAGCCACTTTCGTTAAAGGTATCAATGTTTCAAACTTTCAATGCACGATTTACGCCCCTAACTCTAAAATAATTAATATAATAGTGATTCTTTAAAATTTTTTCAATATTAAAACCTTACAAGCAGAACTAAAAATGTTTTTCATCATAAATTCAACTCGATCTAAGGGGAAAAAAAAGCGTGTGATCCATACCCATTAAAAGTTCAAATTGACACCAGAATTATCAAGAACTATCCGACAAATCAGAAGAATTATTGAATCAGTTCTCGCCCCCTGAACTCAGCTTTAGGATTTTAATTAGGGACAAACGTTCCGTTGGTTTCTCTCCGCTAATTTGGAAACTCCCACAAATATTTGTTAATTTCCATTAATTTACTGTCGGAGTCCAACACGATCCAACATGAATCGCTCTAATTTGCTTCCTGGTCGGTCGATTTCTCACAGGGAGGGAGGAGAGAAATGGCGATGACGTAAAAGAGATGCGGCGAAGAGATATTATTGAATCAATTCCCGCCACCCCCACCCTAATCTTAGCTTTAGGGTTTTAATTAGGGACAAATTAACATTCCGTTGGTTTGTCTCCTTTAATTTGGAACTCCCAAAAAAAAGTCTCCATTAACTTAATTACTGATGTAGTCCGACACCAACACGAAGCGCTCTAATTTGCCTCCGCGTTGGTCGATTTCTCACGTGGGGGGAGGAGAGAGACGGTGACGTCCAAGAGCAGAAAGAGATGTGTGGCGATTTTCCATGTTCTCTTGGCCGGCCTACTTCCAGCACGACGTTTGATCTTTTAAAAGAAATCGTTAGTCCTGTTGATCCTTGACCTTATTAAAAAAATCCAAAAAGCAAAGGGTTTTGACTTTTTGCCACCTGGGACGGTAAACACGATCAGCTTGAGTATTATATATTAATCGACAATGTGCGACAATGTGCGCTGTGCGTGTCTTTTTTGTTGTATTAATTTGAAGGTGATCGTGTTTATGCAAACAAATTAAACAAGATGATATATATGCGACAGCAAGATTTTTGCTGTAAGAGATGGAGTAGTGAAGTTGACGAAAGAGAACCAGAAATTTTGGTCAAGGCTTAAAGTATTACATGTGTTAATGTAGATTGACTATTTTTATTTACCATGACCTACCTATCTCTTCTCTAATCTCTGGCTAGTCCTCTATTTTTTTTTCCTTTTCTTTTCCTTGACAAAGGGAAAGGAAATTTGAATCCAAATTATTATAATTAATATTACTCCATTTGAGACATCGATCGATATAACATAATCAGGTACGAGGTATATATATATATATATATATGCATAGGTTGAAGTCTTTCCCAAACGCGTAAAACAGCAATGAAGAAGTGATATGGTTCCCACACTCACATGACACATGACAGACAGTTGACCACTTCTTCAATGCTAGTTTTCTTTTTCTCCGAGTCATGCTCATTTTGGTCTTCTTTGATTCGTACCGTTAACACCCGATTAGCTTTGGTTTCGAAACATTTAATGATCATGGGGTAGCAAACATATATGTATATATAGTTGCAAAAAAAAATTGCATTTCAGTTCGCAATTTGTCAAGTAATTAAAGAAAACAACTTATATATTATTGAGAGTTTGATGGAATTAATTAATACACAAGACAATCAAAACTAGAAAACAACTTATTGAAAATATAAAACACACAACAATACATTTATTTGATCCCGGGTCGGATAGGATTGGAGCGAATTAAAGAAACAGCTGCGAAATATTTTTTTAGGAATTAATCAGTTAATTATTAATTGACGACGCCGCATTTTTTCCGAATCTCTCCGTCCGTCCCCGTGAGCACGCTCCACATTTCCCATCCTCTCCATCGACTGTGCGAACTCCGTGAAAAACTTGGACTGCTTCTCCAGCTCTGTCACGATATTCCTAGCCTGCTTGTCCGTCAAAAGCGCGGCGTCGGACGTGAACAACCCCCTGTTCGCCTTGACGGTGGTGTAGTAGGCGGGGTCGAACGTCAGCGGGGTCGGGTCCATCGGCACTGTATTGGTGCTATTGATGCTGCGACAGTAGGTCCGGAGTTTGGCGGCGTACTTGGGGTCTAGTGACGGGTCGGCGTCCCCGTTCCCCGTGAAGTTGTACAGCCTTTGGACGAAGAAGGTGCAATTTGCTATCCCAATCGTGTGTGCACCTGTGTATATATATGTATATATATGTGTGTGTGTGTGTGTGTGTGTGAGAGAGAGAGAGAGAGAGAGTAATATATGTACGTATGTACATAGGCGCGTAAATTAATAGTAATTAATGGATATAAACGCGTTTATATATATCTGTGCATACCTGATAATACAACGAGGTCGTGACGAGTGAGCTTTTTGCTAGCAAAGTTTTGCAAGAGTGTGGCAAAGTTACTGAAAGGAGTGGGAATGTTGGTCAATGCCTCTGATGCCAGAGACACTCTGCCATCTCTCCTGCCAGTACGCACCTCCCACATTGCCTTGCCAAACTACACACAAGGAGTCACACACACATATTTATATATATATATATATATATATACATATACATACATACGCACACCCGCATCAAGAACGAAAAAATTGTAGCAGAATTACTGGGTATGACACGGCATCCCTGGCAGCAAGAGCAAGAATATCGGCACACGAAACGACTCCAGGACATCTTTGCTCGACTTTAGCTTTGACTTGCTCTATAATGCTGAAAGAGCCTTTGATCCCCTGGTTTGGAACTGCATCCATTTCAGCTGAGTTTGTGTTGGTCGAATTCAACAAAACCGACGCATCACACCCCTAAAAATGTAATCAAAGCAATCACCGCATTATAATACGCAGAATTGAAGCTAGCTAGCTATAGCAGCAGAAATACGTGGAGAATATATATATATATATATATATATATATATATATAATATATATATATATATATATATATATAATTAGTTTACGTAATACCCTGACAAAGCAGTCGTGAAAATGCATTCTTAGGAGTTGGGGAGCCACTCTGCTGTTGTCGGAGACGATGCCCGAGATAACGGACTTGACGATTTTTTCAGCGTCAGGGCACGAATCCCTGTAAAACCTCTTCCTCAGATCGCCTGCTTCACATACCGTAGTAAATAGTATGAGGCCGAGGCAGAACAAAGAAACCTGAGAAACTGCCTTCATTTTTGTTGTTTTCTGAAACGACAAACGTTGGTTGTTTGCTTGTTAATTAATTATGCTGCACCTGCCATCTCCCCCCGCACGCCTTTTATATGCGCATAGCATGGTTGCGTCTTTGATTAGAGCTACAAGGCATAATAATATAATATATATAATATTACATAAGTCCTATTTTCTGGTGCAAAGTACAACCTAACTTTGCCCATACTAAACGGGCAGCATCTGTTTTTGTTCCTTCGATGTCAATGCTCGCGATCTCGTCTCTGTTCCCTTATCTCATCCTTAATTATTCTCGGGCCACTTTTTTTTTTTTGTTATTTGTTAATTGTGATTAGAAATTATATGTATATATATATTTATTCCTCCTTGACCAGCCTTGTAATTAAAATCAGTTTTTGCTTTTGGCCACATCCATTTCACTGGCGCAGTGGCCACAAATGCAGTGGACCAAGAGTGGACTTTGAAATATTGGGTACATTATCTGCATGCGTACAGCTGTATAATATACGGTATACATAAATTACATATACTCATCAATATAGTATATGTTCTTTTTGACCCCACCCATAATACCTAATTTGATGGGGAGTAAATTTCTTCGGTCATTGGTCAAGTAATATTAATTCAGTGATAGCCTGTTTAATCCAATATGTGTAGGATCGGTGGCTACCGGATACTACGCTATACATTTACAGCTACCAAATTGTTATTATTATTATTATTTTTAAGGGGGTCACTGAATCCGTGTTATTTTTGTCTTCTTATGCGCTCTTTTTCATTAGAAATTTATAAAATTAACATTTAGTCCACTCAATCCGTGTTATTTTCCTATTCTTATATACTTTTTAATTAGTAACTTATAAAACTAAAATTTGTTAATAGTTGTTGGAGTTGAGGTTGGCATCAAATATATAAATTGTTGGAACCAATATAAATTTGTTAATAATATTGCAACCACTATTTTTGGCACACTTTCAACACTGCGGTTTTATTTCTTCTCACTACGGTCAAGCTTACACACAGAAGAAAAATAACAAGGCACACACTTTTTCTTCTCTCTTTGCTGCGGAAAATCAAAGAACTCTCAATCTCATAAACACATGTTTTTTGGCTTGTGTACAGGCCCGCACTCGAGAAGATGCCCTTACCTCTTATACATTTTAAAATAATAATAATATTTATAATTATATATTAAATTATTATTATTTTTTATTATTATTTTACTATAATTTTAGAAATAACATAAATTTGTAAACATATATTACTGTTAAAATTATAAATTAAATAAAAAGACAACAATAAAAATAGATTGCATAACAAAACATACTTGATAGAAATCATTATTTTTATTTATATTTAAAATATAATTAAACAAAACAGTATTTTAAAACATACTTGATAGAAATCATCTCATCCTAATTTAATTAGTTAACCATTCAGAATTTCAAAGATTCATAATTTTCAAACAGAAATTAAAAACCTAATCATTATATGTCAACCATTCATAATTCAATTTCAACCTAAATAATTCATAACTCATAATTAATAATTTATTATGCATAATCCAATTTCATAATTTTTAATACATACCGACATACGGTAAAGTCATACCTCATAGCCACACACACGACAAAGGGGCTATGGGCAAATGTAGTGACAGATTACTAGATAGCCAAGTCAGCCGTTAGTAGGTGGAAGGGCCATAACCAGCACGTAACGATGGGTGGGAGGGTGGCAGCGGAGCCCGGTGCCTGGGGTGGTCCGACCGTTCAAGTGGAGGAGGTTGTGGAGCCTCTTACTTTGAAGTGAAGGATGGCATCTAGGCTAGCTAGCAGAGGGTGGCAACTAGTGCAGCAGTGACGGACAGGAGCCAGGAGGGCAGGAGTGGTCCGGCATCGTGCGTGTTGCACATCGACTGAAACTAGTTAGGCTAGATAAGGTGAAGGGGGCCCAAGTTTTGGGGCCCCAGGGCCCAAGCCTTACTTGCTTGGCCTTGAGGCCGCCCCTGCTAGCTTGTGTAGATCAATCATATTGTAATTTCATTTAACTGTTTATTCATTATAGTACCTACTATAATATCTGCTACAATTAAATAAAAGTATAATATAAACCATTTGATCATTATTAAATGGCACTGATTGCACCTACGCTTAGTAAGCTCCTTTTCTTTTTATTAGTCTTATATATATAATAATTAAATTTAATTATTATTTTTCAACAACAACCCTTAAATTCAATTTTGTAATAACATCGAACATCTTCTTTAATTTCTCAAATGCCTAGTGATTTTGTTAAAATATTTGCAACTTTATCTGCGGATATGCAAAACTTTAATGCAATTTTTTCATTCTTCACAAATTATGAATATAATGTTACTTAATACTAATATGCTTGTTTCGACCACGAAAGACTGGATATTAGTATTACGTAATTAGGGTGATTGCCGAGGTTGTGTAATCAAAATTTGATGCAAATTATATTTGTAAATTAGGTGTGTTACTTACATATAGAAAAATTCGCTTTGCTGTTTACAGATGTGATTGATGAAATTCTTTCATAAATTTACTAATGATTCATACACGAGTGATATTTGGCCTTATAGATGTTAATATCCCAATGCCAACTATGCTTTCAAAATATGTTAAGTTATTATGTTGAGGACCTTGATTAGGATCCAACAACAATCTAGAGAAGGATAACCGAATACCCAAACTCTAGCCCAAGCAATTCAAGTAATTAACTGAAAAAGCCAAAAATAAGTATAAACTTCTAATATAAGAGTTTATAATTGCCAATAGCCAATAATCTTAATCATCTGAATACATAAATTGTCATAGACAAGGCCTATTTATAGGCAAGCTAGTAACTAGGAATTGGAAATTTATTATAATAAGAAAACTCAAGTAAAATACCAAAATATCCTAATACAAATAAAATAAAGGAAAGTAAATAAAAGGAAATACTAATGCAAATTAAATAAAGGAAAGTAAATAAATGGAAAGATTTCTAGATGAAACAGGAGACTTATTCTTCAAGGCAAGACACGTCGCAAGCTTTATCTTCAATAATGTTTCCCGTGAATAGTGCATACATTAAATCTCAACAATCCCCGCCCTTCGAAACTTCCCTTGTCCTCAAGGGAAAATTGGGGAAACTGTTCTACATTCAAAGTAGAACACCTCATTAATCCCAGAAACCCATAATCCTTTATAAATTTCCGGACTTCTTTCATTGTGTGAATCTCTTGTCTCACTGTTACAAAATTAGACTTCTGCAAAAATAAAAACAAAGCAGATCTCGAATTTATTGTGAGTTCTACCCACATCTCTGGCTTGTGGAACACTTTTGCAAATAGGGATGGCAAAGA
The DNA here is from genome assembly GCA_023512835.1 of Taxillus chinensis. Classification (NCBI taxonomy): domain Eukaryota; kingdom Viridiplantae; phylum Streptophyta; class Magnoliopsida; order Santalales; family Loranthaceae; genus Taxillus; species Taxillus chinensis. The sequence continues at coordinate 7,854,124 of CM042090.1, read as the reverse complement.
GTGATAACAAAAAGTCGTAACCTGGGAGGGTTGAGCATCAGTCGGTCCAATTATGAAGGCCACGTTGTTGGGAATAATTGTAAATTGGATGCGCCTTGCGTCGAGGGCACCACCTAACTGGGCATCATCAAAGACAAAGATCATGTTGTTGAGAGACTCTTCAATGGTGACAGCCTTGTTGACTTTGACTTGGGCATCATTTACCATGGTAGAGGAAGTCAGAGGAATCAAGAACTCTGAAATTGGAGTTGGGTCGCCAATCCCTTTAGATGAGTCATCAGATGGGAACTCAGCTTCATGTTGTGATCCATATGAGCTCTGAAAACATTGTTCATCTTTAACGCTTGAAATATTTTTCACCTCCTGTGAAGTTTGTCGTGACCTACGGTCATCTCCTTGAGTTCGTCTGCATTCTATAGGATCTTTTCCTTTGTATGCGAATAATCGATCAATTTTCTGATTAATTCTATCTTGAAATCGAACCATCTTTGCCAAAGTTGTCGAAAGCTCTGTCATGGAATTCTCCAGGACTTCGAACCGTTGTCTATTCGTCCTTGCCGCCTCCCTGCCATTGCTGATGAAGAACGCGAGATAAAATTGATAAATCTTAATTAGGATCTCTCAATGAAAGCACCAAATTGTTGAGGACCTTGATTAGGATCCAACAACAATCTAGAGAAGGATAACCGAATACCCAAACTCTAGCCCAAGCAATTCAAGTAATTAACTGAAAAAGCCGAAAATAAGTATAAACTTCTAATATAAGAGTTTATAATTGCCAATAGCCAATAATCTTAATCATTTAAATACATAAATTGTCATAGACAAGGCCTATTTATAGGCAAGCTAGTAACTAGGAATTGGAAACCTATTATAATAAGGAAACTTAAGTAAAATACCAAAATATCCTAATACGAATAAAATAAAGGAAAGTAAATAAAAGGAAATACTAATGCAAATTAAATAAAGGAAAGTAAATAAATGGAAAGATTTCTAGACGAAACAGGAGACTTGTTCTTCAAGGCAAGACACGTCGCAAGCTTTATCTTCAATAATGTTTCCCGTGAATAGTGCATACATTAAATCTCAACATATTAATTCTCCAATTTCTTTTTTTTAAACTCTAATCATTCAGCAACTAGGGTTTGCATTGGCCTAAGAAATTCTATTTTCAAGTGCTTTAAAATATCAGTAACATATTTATGTTGGCAGGTAAGTATATGCGTTCACCCCTCTTTTCTAGTTTAAGTTTATGCTTCTTAATTAGCTTAACCTAATCCCGTCGAGTTTCTCCATCCTTGGTCTTGTTAGGAATGTTGAGTAACGTACTAGTTGTCATCATCCGATTTCATTCGGGTTTATACTTTAACCCTATAGACACTAGTGATCTTAAAGTCATCATTTCTATTTTCTATGAGCTCATTTATGGTAATGTAAAATTTGAAGTTATTTTAGAGTTGCAACTGACCAAATGAGGTGTACCATCAAAAGTGTGGCCTACATAGATAGTTAAATTCAGGAGTTGATTACGTTTAAAAAGCAAATACATATATAATATTTATATCTAATAGCTATCTTTAAACACGATACTTGATTATACCCAAAAACTATTTATAAAGCAAAATATTTAGTATAGCTACAATTTATTTAATTTAGTTTTAAGTCATGCACTAATTGCAAAGATCTAATTGTTAATTTTATTGTTAATCTCACCCTAATTACTTGAATCTATTTATTGGGCTAATTACTAATCATGTATACTTAAATTTAATTACTTAATCTAATTGGTTAATTTGATTGTTACTAAATTATCTAATTACTAATTCTAATTATTAATTAAGTAGTTATTAATTCTAATTACTAAATACATATGAGAATTATATCGGTCACAATTTTGTGGCGGTTGCATAAAATATTTTTTTATCTTATTGTTAACTCTAATCAATTAATCTAATTATTAATTATGTGTTAATCGTTCGATTGACTGATTTAATTACTAATGACAAATAGATTACATAATTGTCAGACTTAATTAGTTACTTTAATTGCTAATTACATGTTAATTATCTAATTATTAATTATTTATATAATTAATTAGATTCATTGACTAAGTTAACTAGTGAATATCTAATTATTAATGTCAATTAGTTAATTACATGTTAATTTTCTAATTACTAATATTAATGGACCAAATTAATTGTTAATTATCTAATTACTAATGTTAATTGGTTATTTACATTCTAATTATTTAATTGTCAAATCTAAATGTACTAATTATCTAAATTGAAATATAATTACTAAATCTTATTATCTTGATTTAATAACTAATTATTCAGACCTAATTTAATTAATAATTTAACTATTTAAACTAATTACTAATTATTAGAATCTAATTATAAAATTTAATTGCTAGTCTAACTAATACGTTAACTAAATATTCACATTAAAAGAATAACACATAATTAAAATAAATTACCTCATGCTAATTATTTTAAATTTAATTATAAACTAATTACTAATTTATTAATTAAAATAATACATAAAACTAAAGAACAAAAGCATGAACCGAACGTTTCATCCCCCAACTATCTCCTTTTCCTATAGGGAAAAAAAAAATTGAACAGTTCTTTTTTTAAGGTAATGGTTAATTTTACACTACTCTTTTTTAGAATTTTATATAATATTTGTATGATTGTAAAAAAGAGGGGACCCCGTTTATATAAAAGTTATAGGGGCAAAAACATTAGAAGTTTTCGATGTGATACTTCATCCTTTCATCGCTTTTCTTGTACTTTGAGTCTTGTCCTGTGCATTTTATTTACTTTTTTGGCCTTTCTTTTCATTTAACCCATATATCATAATTCAGCACCTACCAGTGTGACTGATCCCTTTCAATTTCAAACATATGTTATGTGTGTGATTTGATTGGTTTTTTGTTTTTATTATGTTTTGTATATACGTGTTGTGTTGTGTGGGTATTTTATTTTGTTTTTGTTTTTGTTTTGTTTTTGTATTTGCGTGTACGTATTGTGTATGTTTTTTGTTTTTTTATATATATACACACACAAAAATTATTTTATTATTATATTCTTTTTGTTTTGCTTTTGTTATACAATATATATAAATTCTCTTTTTTATATTCTTCTTTCAGATATATATTGATATAAAACAAATATTTTTTAATTTCATTGTTTTTGCTTTTGTTAAACATTATATATTATATACACATATATACAAATATTCATTTTTTTTGCTTTCTTAAAAATACTTGTTTAATGTAAAACCAAAATGTTCTAGTAATAAATAATTTTTTCTCGAATGATAGTAAATAATTTAATTGATATTTATCTAATTATTAATGTTAATTGATTAATTTCCTATTAATTATATAATTAACAAGCCTGATTAGTTAATTTAAAGTTAATTTAAAGTTTTTTAGGTCAAGTTTTAAAGTTTTTTTTTAAAGTTTTAGCTGTTAAATCTAAATCTACATCATATATCGAAGTAAAAAAACTATCTAGGAGTTCTAATTTTTTATTTGCAAATTAAGTTTTTTGAAGTTTTATTTGATTTATACATTTTTAAAGGTTCAAAGGGTTGAATTATAATTTATCTAAAAGGCAAATAGGCATATAATATTTATATCTAGTAACCATCGGTAAACGCAAGTACTATGCTCGATTATACCCCAAACTAATTATAAATCAAAAATATTTAGTCTAGTTACAAATTGTTTAATCTTGTTTTCAGTCATGCACTAATTGTTAAGATCTAACTGTTAAATCTAATTATTAATTCTATTTTTAATCTCACTCCATTTGTTTGAATCTAATTATTGGTCATATATCATCAAATTGAATTACTTAGTCTAATTGGTTAGTCTGACTGATAATAAAGTATCTAATTATTAATTACATAATTTTTAATTGGAATTGCTAAATACATACGAATTATCTAATTGCTAACTCAAATTAGTTAGCGTAATTATTAATCATGTGCTAATCACCTGATTGATTGACAAGTAGATTACATAATTGTCAGACTTAATTGATTAATTTAATCGTTACTCACATGTTAATTATTTAATTACTATGTTTAATTAATTAATTAAAATTTTAATTATTGATTATTTTTCTAATTATCTATATTAATTGACTAAGTTAATATGCAATTATATAATTATTAATGTTAATTAGTTTATTATATGTTAATTATCTAATTAGTAAGATTAATGAACCAATTTAAAATTTGATGATCTAATTACTAATGTTAATTGATTAATTACATTCTAATTATTTAATTACCAAATCTAATTGTACTAGTTATCTAAATTGAAAGTTTAATTACTAAATCTAAATATGTTGATTTAGTTACTAATTATTTAGACCTAATTTAATTACTAATCTAATTATTTAAACTAATTTATACTTATTTAGACTTAATTTAATTACTAATTTAATTATTTAAACTAATTAATAATTATTACATTCTAATTATAAAATTAAATAAGCGTACAGCTTAAAAGAACAACACCTAATTCAAATAAGTTATCCAGTGCAATTATTCTAAAATTAATTGTAAAGTAATTATTAATTTCTTAAACAAAATAATACATAAAATTAAAAAAGAAAAAAGAGAAAAAACCTATAGAGGCATGGACCGGACATCACAGTTAATTTTATACTTTGCTATCTTTTTATAGGAGAGAAAGATGCTCCATTTATATTTGAGTTACAGTAGTACGAACATAAAATTTTTTTTATGTGGGGCTCTATCGTTCATTCATTTTTCTTCTACTAATTCGCGTCTCACTTTCTGCGTTTTACTTACTTTTTAGTCTCTATTTTCATTCAACCCATATGTCATAATTTTTGTTGGCACCTACCAGTGTTATCAACTTTTTTCAATTTCAAACAAATATGATGTATGTGATATTATTGATTTTTTTAGTTTTTAGTTTGTTTTATTTTTGTGTGAGTACGTATACACACACACACAAAACATTTTTTGTTTTATTTTAAAAAATATATATTGATCCAATTTTTTTTTTCTTTTAGTCATACATTTTATATACCTATTCATTTGTTTTTTTAGCTTTGTTAAAAATATAAGTTTAACGTAAAATTAATTAATTTTAATAATGAATAATTTTCTCTCCAAAGAATAGTGAGTAGGATAATCATTTTTCATTTTCGTATTTGGTTTATTCAATATTTTTGGTGTTTTTGAAAACATAAAATATACGACATAAGTCCTTTGTAGTAAAACTTCAAAAAAAGAAAAAACTTTTTGTTTAACCATGAAAACAAATAAAAGCATTTGAAACTATTATTTTTGATCTAAATAATCAAGATTGAATATTAATTATCTATTTGGGCTAGTTAAAAAACAACATTTTTTTTAATTTTTTAGTTTTTAGTTTTTTTAGTTTTTTTAGTTAAAAAACTAAAAAACAACAGTTTTTAGTTTTTTTGTTTTTTTAAAACATTTTAAAGTTCTTTTTAATATTTGTTTTTTAAAATTTTTGGTTTTTATTTGCTTTTAAAAATTTATGTTTTTATGTTTTTTCAGGTCAAAATTTAAGTTTTTTAAATTTTGGTTGCTAAATCTAAATTCACACCCTATATCCAAGTATAAAACTTACATCGGGATTTAAAGTTTTTATTTATAAATTAAATTGTTTTGAAGTTTTATTTTATTTTATTTATATATTTATATATTTGAAGTTTTTAATTTATAAATTAAATTTTGTTTTGAACTTCTGCACATAGTTTTTATTTATAATTTAAGTTATTTTATTTATTTGAAAAGGAACGGTTGAATCCTTATTTGTCTAAAAGGCAAACATGCACATAGTATTTATATCTAATAGCTATCTTTAAATACGAGTATTATAATCAATTATACCCGCAAACTGATATATAAATCAAAATGTTTATTTTAGTTATAAATTATTTAATACAGTTCTGGAACTTCTGCGTCTTCCTCAACTAACCCAGATAATTTAAAGAGTAATATTGGAGATATTCTATGTTATAATATATATATATATATATATATATTTAAAATATAAACTTTGTCAAATTTTAATATTAAAGAGATTAATAATTTATTTAAATGATTAAATATATTTTAAAATATTTTATTAAGATAAGTAAAACACAATCAATCAGATTAATTCAATTTTTTTTTCTTAAAACCCACTTACCCCACTCTCATGTCTCTCAGCTGCAGTTCCAAATGTTAATCTTTGTAGTTATCACGGACCTTAGGAGTACTCTTATTTCAGCTCTTTAAACCAACGGGTCTTAAAGAGTCTTACACCAATAACGTAAAAATTGACGAATGATAAATACCAAAGAGAATCTGATGAATTTAATATGTCCTGTTTGTATCCAATCCAAGCCCATGGTAAAATGTTAAATTTACCAAACTCCAACCTCAGGCACAACACCACATAGTGCATCTCCAAAGTCCAAACATAATTGTTGGGAAGAAAAACGGAAATAGGAGGAAATAAAAATGGCACACCGAGAATTTGACGTGGTTCGGAAAATTTCCTACGTCCACGGAGCTATTATAGTATTTTTACTATGAGAGAAAAAATAATACTGTGTTTACACACACTCGATCCCAAACCCCAAATATATCCTAAAAATTGTATCAACAATTTTCTATAACTCTCTCAAATCTTTCCTCTCTCTCCCAATTGGGACTCTCATTGGGATGATGAAAATACACTGCCGAGGGTGCCTTTTATAGGCTTAATTCCCGTAGGCTGTTTTGACCAACATAAGGAGGAGCACCACTTGTTTGACAAAATGGGTTCCATAAACCTTTTGTTTTCTTCTTCTTCATTTTCTTTCTCATGATGCAGTGTAGTCGTATTCTTTGAAAAAGAAAAACATGCCAGCTATTGCCCATGGTTTTGCTACAGCCGCACTTCTTGACAATCTTCCACTTGAAGACCGATTTCAATCTGTCTTCACACCTGTAGTAGCTTTTTCTAATGCAACTATTCTTGAAGACCAATTAGAGTTGCACACAACTCTAATTTGTCTGTAGTGATTGCTTTGGTTAACATATCAGCTGGGTTCTTGCTCCTTTGTATCTTTACAAGCGTCAACACTTCATCCTCCAATAGTGATCGAATGAAATGATAACGAAGTCCAATATGCTTGGTCCTTGAATGAAATACTGAATTCTTGGCCAAGTGTATTGCACTCTGACTGTCACTGTGCAACACATTCTTCTCTTGCTTGAAACCCATTTCTGCCAATAATTCTTGTAACCAAATAAACTCCTTGCTAACTTCTGTCACTTTAACATACTCTGCCTCAGTAGTAGATAGAGCCACAATCTTCTGCAACTGAGAATTCCAACTCACTACTGTAGTCCTCAACATGAACATATATCTTGCAGTACTCCTACTGTAGTTTATTTCTCCAGCGAAATCAATATCAACATAGCCCTACAACTTCAGTTCACCTTTTCTGAAACATAGACATTTGTTAGTAGTCCATCGCAGGTATCTAAGTATCTATTTTACTGCTTCTCAATGTTATTTTCCTAGATTAGACATAAATCGGCTCACTGCTCTCAGTGCATGAGCAATATCTGGTCTCGTTCATACCATGGCATACATCAAGCTTCCAATGGCTGAGGCATATGGAACCTTAGTCATGTAGTCCTTCTCTTCATCTATTTTTGGACATTGCTCCTTTGACAACTTGAAATGATTAGCACGAGGTGTCCTAACTGGCTTAGCATCACTCATTCTAAACCTTTGTAATATCTTACAAATATATTCTGCTTGAGATAACTGTAAGGTACCTTTCTATCTGTCTCTGTTAATCCTCATTCCAAGTATCTGCTTTGCTGCACCCAAGTCCTTCATCTCGAATTCACTGGACAATTGTCTCTTCAACTTATTGATCTCATCTAAATTTGCTCCTACTATTAACATATCATCTACATAAAGTAGTAAGATAATAAAACTAGAATAAACCTTCTTGAAGTAACAGCAGTGGTCAGCATTGCATATCAGATAGCCATTATTTTGCATGAAACTAACAAATTTCTTGTACCACTGTCGGGGTACTTATTTTAAACCATACAAACTTTTGGTCAACCTGCATACTAGATCTTCATTGCCCTCATCTGTGAATCCATCTGGTTGTTGCATGTATATCTCTTCCTCCAAGTCTCTATGGAGAAAAGCTGTTTTTACATCTAATTGCTCTAGATGTAGATGTCACGCCCCCAAAGTCCAGGGAACCCAGAACCAGGAACATGACTTCCCCTTGCCCACACCCGAAAGGTCAAGGGGTTGGTGACTAGCACCAATAGAGACTACACCGCGGGTGCTGTCTCAATCATGCAACCCTGTACAGTCATACATCAAGGGTAATCCTGTACTTTCCCATATATCATCATGCATACAATAAGTTAAACAGTCATACAGACATCACATCACAAACAATATGCAAATACAACTATCCACGGACCCATGTTCGGGATATAATACAAAACAATACAGAATATAGTACTGTATCATACATCAGAGTAGTGGGCACATCCTCTTGGAAAGTCCTCCACTAGTCTCGGGTCACACTTGAAAAAGGTAAACAACAAGTAGGGGTGAGCAATAAGCTCAGTAGGTGACTCCAAAACTCCACATCATGCAAACGTACAAGTCTATACTACATGCTCTGTGTACTCGTACACTATGTAGTGTACACAATCATCAGGACTCAGCCTACAAACAAACATCAGGACCCAGCTTGCCTACTATCACGGGGTCAGGTTTTCTGCGCCTCTCAACCCATTGCGGCACTTAGCTTCTTTATCCACGGTCCGCTAAGTTTAGCCTTTGAGGATTGAAGCGCACGTAGACTAGTTTCGCCCTACCACTGGGCTCATCAGGAGAACGGCTCCAGTTCCCGACCAGTTTGTGTAAGGATGGCCAAATCCCTTCTTTAATATCAAGTCCTCGACTAGCGGCGTGCTCCCCGCATTTAACTGAGTCGGCACATCTGAACTCCGAAGGAGTTCCATCCGTTCTCCTCCGTGAACTGTCTGGAACCTTCTCGCTGCGCACCATCTACGCTTCAACTAACCCCTCTCCTTTACATAGCACGAATACATTCCTAAATCGTGCCACTGAGAAACGTCCCGCCAGCACCACGCTGCTCGGGTCGTGACATTCTCCTCCACCCAATCCTCGCAACGTCCTCATTGCGCTTGTCGACATCGCTTCCCCGCAGGCGATGGCATCGTTACCTCGACGCCCTCCCACTCGCCCAATGTCAACAGCTTGGACATCGCTTCCCCGCAGGTTGCAACACCTTTACCAAGATGCTCGCCCACTCGCCTAATGTCCAAAGGATAGGAGGCTTCCAAGATCGCTCCGACGCGCTCCTTCGTACTCCCTTGCCCAACTCTGTATCACACTCTAGGATACTCCAACTCTATGGACGCGAGGCGTGCATGACACTATCGATCGACTCACCTCTGTGAGCTCGCACCTTGGGATCACGCTACTCGCGAGAGTGCTCGGCGAGTCTTCAGGATACGGGCCGGTTCGGCTCTGATACCACTTGTCACGGGGTCAGGTTTTCTGCGCCTCTCAACTCATTGCGGCACTTAGCTTCTCTATCCATGGTCCGTTAAGTTTAGCCTTTGAGGGTTGAAGCATACGTAGATTGGTTTCACCCTGCCACTGGGCTCATTAGGAGAACAGCTCTAGTTCCCGACCAGTTTGTGTAAGAATGGCCAAATCCCTTCTTCAACGTCAAGTCCTCGACTAGCGGCGTGCTCCCCACATTCAACCAGGTCGGCACATCTGAACTCCGAAGGGGTTCCATCCGTTCTCCTCCACGAACTGCCTGAAACCTTCTCGCTGCGCACCATCTACGCTTCAACTAACCCCTCTCCTTTACGTAGCACGAATACATTCCTGAATCGTGCCACTGAGAAACGTCCCGCTAGCACCACGCTGCTCGGGTCGTGACACTACACAGGACAGCTTGTCCACGATCCTCCACGGGATCCTAACTCAGGACACTCAGCCCTAGCTCCACGAGCTTAATGGCTCAACACAATTCTCAACGAGATTTCAGCTCAGGGCACTCAGCCCTACCACAGCGCTATATGCCTGGATACAGTGCCACTCAGGCCTACCATCGGCGCATGTGTCTGCCACGGCCACAACGCAATATGCCCGGCTACTGTGCCATACAGGCCTGCCAGCGGCGCATATGCCTGCCCCATCAACCATATAGCATCATCTGTGCTTCACGGTGAGAACCCAACAAACCCCATTTCCTCAAACCAACATACCAACACCAATATGGCATTAAGGTTCCATACTCCCTTTATAACTGAAGTCAGTCTTTACAAATCGATCATCATTCATTGACCAAGGAAGGAGATACCCATAAGAGTTGTTTTCTTGAAATAAAAAGTCCAGCATTGGGTCTCCATATCATAACTAAGATAATTTGATTTTTGGAGATTTTTCTGAGATATCTAATCCCACTTTCCAAAAATTCACCTCTACGAAAAATTGAATTTTTCCAAGATTTTGCACTAAATCCCAATTTTTACATTGTGAAGGAGTGAGGATTTATTTTTATAGTATTTTTCTTTGAATCCAAATGGAAGGTATTTCGTTATTTACATTGTAACTTAATGGTTACAATGTAAATGAGTTTAGGCACCCTGGTAACATACACTGGCAACTGCACTGTCTAACTGCTCAAGACACCCTGCTCGAGACGCTCTGCTCGATGCTGCTCGACACTCTAGGCTCGAGCATCATGCTTGAGGCTCCCTGATTGAGGCTCCTACTCGACGCTGCTCGACACTCTACTTGAGGCTAGCCTTGAGCAATTCCCCAGTCGCAAACTATCGACTGTGTTCTTTTCGATTTCGTCCCAAAACCCAATTATACTCATTAAATCTCCATTTTTAAGCAACAATTCATCCCTATTAAGGGTTTCTAACATCATCTAGCCACATTAGGCTACCAAACAACCTAAATCATCTAGGTTTTATGCTCAATTTCCATTTTTTCCAATTTCTAGAGTCCATCATGAATTTTCATGATTTCATCTAATTGTTACATGTTAATCCAATGAAACAGCAAGAAAAAGGTGAAGAATCAATGGAATACCTATCTGAAATGATTCTCGACGATCGAACAAGCTTAAAATGCCCCAAATCGACAGCTTTAAGCTTTTTTTTTTCTCTCTCTCTCTCTAACGCACGAACACAGAAACATAAAGTGGAAACTCCTACTCTCATCCTATTTATATTTCTATATTTTCTTTTATTAATAAATCCCAAAAATATTAATTGACCTCTCGAGGTCACGAACTCCAAATTGAGCCCAAGTACAGTCAAAATGCTCAAAATGACGAGCACATCACTATCCAGATATTTTTCAACCTAATTGACCACTCAAACGCAAGATCAACCAATAAATCCCGAGAAAGTCAACAATCGGGCCACTCAGGGGCCCGTCCCGGAATTGAGCCCAATTACAGTTAAAATGCTCACATTGACGTACATAATATTGTCCAAATATTTTTAGCAATAGAGAAAGACTATCTCTCAACCTTACTCAAGTATAGGTCTTTATAGTAGATCCTTTGCTGCTAGAATGCTCAAAACTGACCGAATGATAGTTAGTTTAACAACTGGAGAGAATATTTTAGCATAGTCAATACATTCCTTTTGTTGGAAGCCTTTAACCACTAATCTTGCTTTATATCGCTTGGAGCCATCATTCTCCTCTTTGACTTGGTACACCCATTTGTTTTGCAAAGTTTTCTTGTCGGCCGGTAGCTTTGCTAATTCATAAGTCTGATTGAATATAAGAGACTACATTTCATCTTCCATTGTAAGCTCCCACTTGCTTGCATCATCTACCTAACATGCTTCATGATAGCATTCAGGCTTTCCTCTATCTGTTAGTAGCAAATAATTTAAGTACTTTCTGTTTGGTACATGTGGTCAACTGGATCTCCTCAATGTAAGAACTTGATCCTGTAGCTCTTTACTGGCTTGTCCTGTAACTTCCTCCACTTGAGGTTTCTGACCTGTTTTGATAGTTTCACTATCTGGGACATCATCGGGCTCAAAATAAACAAGTTCAGGATCCACTTGACTAGTGGATTCGGTCGTGTCTCTATCTTTATACAGGACTTTTTCATTAAATACAACATCTCTACTTCTAATGATTTTCTTATTTTGGTTATCCTAGCATCTATAACCAAATTCATCGCTACCATAACCAACATGCATTTAAGTGATTTTAAATCAAGTTTACTTCTAACATTATCACTAATATGCACATAAGAGACATAATAAAATACTTTCAAATGTGAAGGTCTAACCTCTTTTCCCGTCCAAACTTCTTCTGGTATTTTGAACTCTAGAGGTGTTGATGGTCTACGGTTAATGAGATAAGCTGCTGTGTTGACTGCCTCTGCCCAAAACTGCTTGGGCAACCCTATATGTATGCGCATGCTTCTAGCTCTTTCAGTCAATATTTTGTTCATCCGTTCTGCTATGTCATTCTGTTGTGGTGTCCTTGGCACAGTTCTCTCGAGCTTAATCCTGCTCTCATAACAGAACCCTTTAAACTTGGTGTCTTCATATTCTCCACCATTATCTGAACGCAGCGTTTGTATATTCAAACCATGGCTTTCAAACTTTTGAATGTTTCAAATACTTCTGACTTTTGTCTAATGAAGTATATGCATATTTTCCTAGAATGATCATCAATAAAGGTAACAAAATAATATTTACCTCCAATTGATGAAACTAGAGTTAGTTCCCAAACATCTGTGTGAATCAATTTGAGCTTTGATTACTTTGGGGTTCTGCCTTTCCTTTTGAAGCTGACCTGTTTTTACTTTCTGAAAATACAGCTTTCGCATAAATCAATATCTATTGATTTTACCCCGGGCAGCTTCCCTTTTGAATGCATAACTTCTATTCCTTTTGCACTCATGTGGCCAAGTCTTCGGTGTCATAGAAGTGGGTCGTCTTTACACTCTGCAACTATAATAAAATAATTTCCATTCATAGTTGTGTAAAGAGTTCCATGCTTCTTACCCCGTGCAATAGTCATGGCTCCTTTTGAAATCTTTCAGGTGTCTCCTGCAAAAGTAGACACGTAGCCATCTTTTGCCAATTGTCCGATGGAAATTAAATTTTTTCTGAGACTAGGTACATGTCTCATATCTTTCAGCCTCCATACAGATCCATTGAGCTTGATCTGTACTGTTCCTTGACCAATGACATCGCACACCTGATCATTACCGAGATACACCTTTTATCGATTGCCTGCAACATAATCCTCGAACACTTCTTTGTTTGAGGTAGCGTGGAATGAAGCTCCTGAATCTAGCATCAAGGATTCCATCTTGCTTTCCATAGAACAAATGAGAGCATCATCTCATGTGACATTTGCACTTTTATGCACGTCGTCTCCCTTTTTCGGACTCCTGCACTCAGACTTAAAGTGTCCCAATTTTCCACAATTCCAACATTCAATTTTATTTTTACCTTTGTTGGTTTGGAATTGACAACTTCTAGATTTGGATCTACCATTCCTTGATGTAGATCTCCACTACTGAGTGCCTCTGTTCCTGCCTCTACCTCTGCAGCCACAGAGCATACTCAGACTTGTCAAGAGAATTCGAACCCGGAGTTCTGATACCAGTTGTTGGGAAGAAAAACGGAAATAGGAGGAAATAAAAATGGCACATTAAGAATTTTACGTGGTTCGGGAAATTTCCTACGTCCATGAAGCTACTGCAGTATTTTTACTATGAGAGAAAAAATAATACTGTGTTTACACACACTCGATCCCAAACCCCAAATATATCCTGAAAATTGTATCAATAATTTTCTATAACTCTCTCAAATCTTTCCTCTCTCTCCCAATTGGGACTCTCGTAGGGATGATGAAAATACACTATCGAGGGTGCCTTTTATAGGCTTAATTCCCGTAGGCTGTTTTGACCAATACAAGAAGCAACACCACTTGTTTGACAAAATGGGTTCCGTAACCCTTTTGTTTTCTTCTTCTTCATTTTCTTTCTCATGATGCAGTATAGTCGTATTCTTTGAAAAAGAAAAACATACCAGCTGTTGCCCATGGTTTTGCTGCAGCCGCACTTCTTGACAATAATAATGAAATATCAAGCGTCAATCGCAAAATATTTGGTCTCTTGTTTTGGCTGATATTAGTCCAGTAATCCCCCCTCATTCTAGATGGTATCAGTGGTTGCTGGTTAGTAAATTAGTTTTTTACTTCAGTTGCCAGAGCATCTCCAGAGCATTTGACTCCTTTGAAAATATATTTTTCTTTAAAATTTAAATGAAGTGTTAAACTTTGACTAAAAATTACTTTAAAGTAAATTCTTTAAACTCTAAATTTTGAAGTTTAAAAATATAATTATACAGTAAATTTCTAAATATAAAAATAACTGTTCATCTGCAAATTCTATTTTTATTTTAAAAAATATACTTGTTGCACATTAATTATGATAACTATTTATGAATTCAAAACGTAATGAACGATAATAAAGAAAGAAAAAATAATAAATAATCATTTAAGAAATAGTATTTTATTATATATGAATAAAGATGAAAGAGCTAATGTGTGAGATTTTTTAAATTTTTTTAAATATTTATAATATATTCTGTAAAAAATATATTCAAAAAAAAATGTGCTCAATATATATATTCTAAATATTTACAATATATTATGTAAAAATAAAATTTTTAAAAAAAATCAGTGTCAATGCTCTTAGTAAAATATTTTAATATGAGTTTTATACGGCAGAACGCGCTTTTGTTCAACGAGAGAAATATAGTCTAATAGTCGACCAATCAAAACATAAAACTGTTCTTTGAGGGGGGCTCACATTAACAGCTATTATTATTTTCATTTCAGGGCACAATTTCATTACTCATAACAACATATATTCATTCTAGTGGAACGCCGTATAATATGAGAATATGATATGTAACTATTTTGCTCATTATCTGGGTTAGTTGAGATAGTTTGTGCCCGTCAATTTTAGTTGTTCCGCTTGGAATAATAACAGTAATTGTAATAATAGCATTAATTTATTAAGCTTTATTTTATTTTATTAAATTTTGGGTTATCAAAAATAGGTTGAGGGTGGGCTGGGCCTGTGGGCTAGAAATGATACTCATGGGAGCCCGTAATAATTGTTGTTTTTTATATTCTGTCTTGCCGCTGGTTTGGTGGATGGGAGACATGACAAAAGATGCAGGGCCTGCGGTCGAAAGATTGTCCCAAATAAAGATTAGGCAATAAAGTGGCATTTAGAACATGTATATGTTGAGCACAGTCCAATGGTATTCGAAATTCAAAATACTAGGTCCTAGTTTTGGAGGGAGATCAGAGTGAGAAGCCCGTTTGCAGGTAACGTCCGGGAAAAGTTTGTACGGCGGGCCCGTTACATTAATTTTATCTTTCAAAATTTTTCAAAATATTTTTTTAATATATTATTAGGAATAAACATATTATATACGTGAAGTAAAATATTTTTATTGTCATTTTGATTAATATTAATATTTTTATTTTTTTATTTCACAAGAAAAATATTAATGCCCGAATTATCAAACTTTTCTTATTATTAGATTTTAACTCTTCATCCTTAGCTACAACAAGATTATTTCCTAAAATTTAATTACCCTAAGAAATATATTTTACATTTCATTTCTCATCCTTATTTGTAATTTTTTAATTTCATTTTATCCCTGTGCAAAGGCACCTTCTAAAATTATCCACAAACAAGAAAGAAAATAATTTGGGAACAATTTGAAGATGTACAATATACAACTGTACAAAATTTATCTCGAAACTGTATTTTAGAAAATGAAATTTAAAAAAAATTATCAAAAAATTAAAATTTATTCTTAAATTATAAGAAAAATATCAATATGAAAAAATCCCTTACTATACCAATTTATTTTGTTGTTAATTTATAACAGAAAAACTACTATTCGTGTGTTTTCCCTTATAATTCACAAATTTGCCTCTGGCTTTTTTTTGTTATTGTTTTGTCTCACATATTATGTTATTAATTATACCAATTTCTATTTCATGTTTTTAAAACATAGTAATGGAAATTAATACTATTCATATCTCCTAATCATTCACTGAATTGTCTGAGTTTTCTTTTTTTGGTTTTGGGTAACATTTCCGTAGCAAAACTAAAAATTAAATAAACACAAATATTTTACCTTCATTCAAAAACAATTTGTGATATATTTTAAAGTTGAAAGCTTTCAAATATATGTATTAAAATTTATAAATTTATAAAATAATAAAAATCATATCATTCATCGATAGAGGTGTTCATGTATTATTTACGTAAACTTGACAAATAGAGTTTTAAAAAAACATTATAATTTAAAGAAAATAATAAAATATTTAATTTAGTACAAAATTGTAACAGTAAATATGAATTCCATTAAATTGATTAGATCTATTGAAGCTTTTGTCGTTCTTTCGTACTTGGCGTTTGCGCGTTTAACAAATAGTAATGTGTTAACTGAACGTTTAATAAATAGCTTACAGTTAATAGGTACTAAATGAATCCTTAACGAATCCTAATTTTAATTAAGTCACACTAATCACATAGGTATAGTTTGAGTCATTAATCATTGTTGATGACTTGATGGCAGTCCGATGAGAAGCCGCCCTCTTGGCCATGCACGCCAAATAAAACTCATACCGGGGATCAGAAACAACCAATGATTATACGGACAACATAGCAATTTTATTATAATTAGCATTATTATTATTGTAAAAAAACGATTCTTATAGATAAATCTCTTTCACATATTAATTATGACAATATAATTGATTGCATTCTCATGTAAATGATTTATGCATACCGATCGTACCATTAAAATTATTTCTACTGTGAATTCTTTTGCACTAAGAATGGAGTCAGTTTTTTAATGATATGGTTAGAAATAATTAAATTTTATTACCCAAGCCGTGTCATGACCGGTCTTGGCTCAAGCGTCAATCAATGAGGGTGTCTGGCCTATTGTGCAGGTTTAGTGGCTCTCTTTTTAGCATTCTTTGTCTTGATTAACGCCCCGTTAATTGGTCCTTCAGCCCTCGCAGACCCGCGTTTATCTCAAGCTGAGCCTGAGCCTAGCCATGATTAGTAAAAGCGAACCTTTGATTCCTTGTGCAAAATACATAATTAATAATCAGCAGAATACCTTAGACCCAGATGATCGAGTAGTTGCACTAGTCCTTTTTTCTACCGTTGAACACCACACCAATTAATGAAAAACATTAACAGCATATTGTGTCGTGTATGTGTCTTCTACGTAATTAAGAACATAACTGCTTTTTCATAGGTGTTAAAATTAGAGTCTCATTAATCTGCTAACCCTAACCCAATAGGCCCACACAAATCAATCTCACACTTTACTAACTAAAAATTTATTATCATCCGATTTTATTCAGACTAGCTAGTTGACTCTAAATTCCATGTGTTGTCCTCAGTCATTATTACATAATGGACTTATAAAGAAAAACATAAAATTGCCATCAATTAGTATAAGGGTATGATTGATCACATGAAAATGGTCTATGATTTCAAAGAAAAGATTTGAGAGTTACAAATCATACAAATCACACATGTTCACATATGCCAAATAGAAATCTTATTTCATTGTTCTTTCTCTCCGGTTATAATATGTTTATTTCATTAAAACAATGAAATCCAAACAACAACAATGACAGAAAATTACAAATGAGGTCTCTATCTCAGTTGAACTTCTTAATTCTCATAAATATTTAAAATAAAGATAAATATAACAGAAATAGTGAGCATTCTAATACATCACAACTTAATGTATTTTATAATATTTTGTTCTATTTTTCACTTATTTATAGTATTTAATTACTTTTATTGAAATAGTATTAATATTTTGTTCTATTTTTCACTGTCAATTTAATTATTTGTACTAACCTAAAATTTTATTAAGTGATTAAAAACTATTTTATTAGGATTAGGATTTTTTTCCTCTTTATATGTGTATATATATATTCTCTAACGTGTTTTCAAAGCTACATGCGCGTGATAAAAGAAGTGAGAAATTTGTGGGTCAATTCTATTTGCATGGAACCGCGAGACATTGGGCACGTACATGATTTATTTTCAATTGAAATAGAAAGGGAGCATTGGAATTAGATGTGGGCCGTGTGTGGTGTTTAGAAGAGCAGCAGGGTGTTTAAAGCGGGGCAGATCTTAATTTTAATGCACTCGTGCATATGCGTGATTTTTAAGTGAAGACAAGTAGGTGAGCCCATGAAATTAAAGGAGGAGAGAATTCAGGATTTGAATAAATCCTATGGACCTGACTAGTTTTAAAAGATGCTTTGGCAATTATGTGGGCTACTCGAAGAGGAGAAAAGAAATAACATGCAAAATAATTAAAGGAAAGAGATAAGCCTGCATGGTTGGCGTGTCATAAGGCATAATTGTAACATTAATGAGTTCAAGTATGATTGTAAAGTGAATTTATAATTTAATTATAATTATATATTATTAGTTTAATTAAATTATGAGATCTTAAATATATTATTGTATCTTTAAAAGATAATAATAAATAATAATTAAATTGAGAGATTAAATTAATTGTGCCTTTAATTAATTATTTTCTTACATATTAAATTTAATTTTAATTTTACATAAACCTCTCTAAATTCTCTAATTTACTTTTTTTTTCTTGAAGTATAAGTTGAATTAAATTCTATAAGTCTTTCGGATAGTGAACGACATAGGTTAGCTATATGTTATATGTCATGCCCCCAAATTCGGAAGTCCGAAATTGAGCATGTGACTACCCCATGCCTGCACCCGAAAGGTCAAAGGATTGATGACTAGCACTTATTCTAGACTACAAAGCAGGCGCTTTCTCTCGCTCCCTAGTAATGTCATATAACAAGGGTATGATAGTACTTTTCCAATGACATCCATTAAACAACTGTCTTACTATTGAATCTTGGCCAGGGCACTCACTATCATAATATTGTCCGTTTTGGTACTCACACGCCCACCCATGGGCTGTAGCCCGCACGGATTTGTTTCTAATGGAGTGCTACCCGTTAAAAATGCGTTATGACAAATCTCATGCTCCGAGGATTTAGGACGTTTTTCAGTGGCACGATCCAGAAATGTATTCATGCTTCTTGTAGGAGAGGGACAGGTTGAAGTGTAGACGGTGCGCAGTGGAAGGCTCCATGCAGTTTGTGGAGGAGAATGGATGGAGCCCCTTCGGAGTTCAGACATGCTGACCCGGTTGAATACGGGGAGCACGCCGCTAGTCAAGGACTTGACGTTGAAGAAGGAATTTGTCTATCCTTACATAAACTGGTCGAGAACTGGAGCTATTCTCCTGATGAGCCCAGTGGCAGGACGAAACCAGTCTACGTGCGCTTCAACCCTCAAAGGCTAAACTTAGCGGACCGTGTAAAGAGAAGCTAAGTGCCGTAATGGGTTAAGATGTGCAGGAAATCTGACCCCGTGACAAGTGGTATCAAAGTCGAACCAGCCCATATCCTGAAGACTCACCGAGCACTCTTGCGAGTAGCGTGATCCCATGGTGGGAACTCATAGAGGTGAGTCGACCAGTAGTGTCTTGCATGCCTCGCATCCACAGAGGTGGAGTATCCTAGAGTGTGATATAGAGTTGGGCAAGGGAGTACGAAGGAGCGCGTCAGAGCGATCTTGGAAGTCTCTCATCCGTTGGACATTGGGCGAGCGGGGAGCATCTTGGTAAAGGTGTTGCTGCCTGCGGGGAAGCGATGTCCAACCAGTTGACATTGGGCGAGTGGGAGGGTGTCGAGGTGAAGATGCCGTAGCCTGTGTGGAAGCGATGTCAACAACTGCAACGAGGACGTTGCAAGGATTAGTGGAGGAGAATGTCACGCCATGAGGATTCGGGATGTTTCTCAGTGGCACGATCCAAAAGTGTATTCGTGCTTATTGTAGGAGAGGGGTAGGTTGAAGCATAGACGGTGCGAAGCGGAAGGTTCCAGGTAGTTCGTGGAGGAGAATGGATGGAGCCCCTTTGGAGTTTAGACGTGTCGACCCGGTTGAATGCGAGGAGCACTCTGTTAGTCAAGGACTTGATGTTGAAGAAGGGATTTGGCCATCCTCACACAAACTGGTCAAGAACTGGAGCCGTTCTCTTGATGAGCCCGGTGGCAGGGCGAAACCAGTCTACGTACGCTCGCTTTAACCCTCAAAGGCTAAACTTGGCAGACCATGTAGAGAGAACCTAAGTGCTACAAAGGGTTGAGAGGTGCAGGAAATCTGACCCCGTGACACAAGGTGCACATGAGCCTCCTCATTAGGATGACCTCAATGTTTGCCTTGATAGGGGATTGTTCTTTGGGACTCCCCACAGGAGGTTAGGGACCCAACAATTTCCCTCCAATCCCACCATCGGTCTAAAAGGCCTAGCTCTGATACCACTTGTTGAACCTCGTCCAGGGCACGCACTATCACAATATTGTCTGCTTTGGTACTCGCGCTCCCACCCATGGGACGCAGCCCACACGGATTTATTTTAACGGGACGCTACCAGTTAAAACGCATTGTGATAAGGTGCACATGAGCCTCCTCATTAGAACAACCTTAATGTTTGCCCTTCCCGATGTGGGATTGTTCTTTGGGACTCCCCGCAGGAGGTTAGAAACCCAACACTTACAATGTCCACGAACCCATGTTCAGGAAATCAAAATCCAAACAAATAACATATTAATCATAAGTTCCATAATCACATAAGCACCACATTAAGGCCATGGTTCACCTTACTTCTAGTGTTCCTCCAATCTCCTGAAAGGGATTTGGGAATGTAAGTGTGAGCTTCATAGCTCAGTAGGAGACTACCCGTCTATACTCTCTAGTCAGTTAAACTAATAGATTCTACATGCAATGTGTAAATGTGCGAGTCTAGTGTTTACTAACCACATCACATGTGAACATCATTATTCATAACAATTCAATCACGCACTTCATTGTGCATATTGTGTTTTACTGCACTGATGTCCTTGACTGGGCCTCTGTGCTTTACCGGACTATTGTCCTTTACCGGACCTCATCACAACAAATATAGTGCACTACATAACAAGAATACATATCAACAATATCAACATTACAAGTCCAATATATATCAAATTATGAAATCTCACATCATCACAATCAATACACAATATCCGCAGTATAATCATACCAGTGTACAATCATTACAAATATGTTTTTAGCATAAAAATAAATATATGCATATCAATTATAACAATAAAATGCACACTATAATCCCCAAACATTCATTAGGATTTCCCTCTTAAAGTTTTGAGCTCAAATTCCCATTAACAAACTAAAATAAGCAAAACAGGCTGATAAAAAAGTACAAATTCTGTCCTAACTTTGAACTCTCCATTGGACTCTTGCAAGAAACTTGACTATTCTTGCAAGAGTCTTCATTGGACTCTCCATGAAACTTTAGGACCAAGCTGCAAAGAAAGGATAGAAAAACAAAAATGAATAGGCTCTAATTGACTGAAAATACTCTATTTCAGTTGACTACATCTAACTTGACTACCCTGGTTGACTAAAGACGCAAAACACATTAAAGAACATCCTGGTCAACAAAAATAGAGACTCTTCAGTTGATCAGACTTCACTTAACCACATTGGTCGATTGAACTTCAAAAACACACAAGAATTTCACTTGATCGATTAAAACTAAAGCATCATAGTTGATCACTCTTCACTTGGCTACGCTGGTCGATCAAAACTCCAATTGTATTGTAAATCCATCTGGTCGACCAAACACTGATCGACTAAACCACGCACACCTTCAGTTGACCACTCTGGTTAATTAAAACCTTAAATGTCTCTGGAATTACACCGGGCAATCGAATTGGTCAATCAAACCAACATTTTCAGTTGACCAACCTCATTACTTTATAATGCCTAGTTGAGTGTAACTCTCCATTTTTCATCATTTTTGTGCCAACCACCCAAAAAATTTAGTTTCTCTTACCCCAAAATTAACAAACCTCATACACTTAAAAAGGAATACTTCTACAAGAAAAAAACTTGGAATACCTAGTTAGAGGATTCTGATGACTTAGTGAAACTGAGATCGGTTTGTGGAAATGGGTAGAGGGCCCTAGTGACCAAAAAGGGGGACTTGTGATTTGTTTTGTGTGCAATTGTATTTTATCATGTTTTTTATGTGTTATTAATGAGTCCTGATAATATGAACTGTGTATTGAATCCTCTTTTCACTTAAACATGCTATCTGAGATAACTTTATAAATTTGTGATTTAGTGGTAAGTTGTATTGATTATTATGGTTCAACTAGATGGACTTCTGAGCCTTTGGAATGGCTGGTAGGATTACCAAACCTTGGGTTATGGCCAGTAGGATTAATGTGTCCATGTATATTGGCTAGTAGGACTGCTGAGCCCCTGCGCAGAATCGCATAGCACTTACAATGGTGGGCTAAGTCTACACCCATTTCCAAGTGTGTGACATGATCCGTGGATTTAGAGTCATGATGCCCGACTTGGGTGGAAAATGTTGCATAAGTGAATATACAACATTCGCCTGAATAAAGTATGATATTGTCACCGTGGTGGTGGGATGTCCTCTACCTTCTAATGTATGACTACAGTAAGTGTTGAATTGTTGTGTGGTTGTTTCGTTGTATTTTTCATTACACGAGCACAAGTATATACTTGACATATAGTATTATAGGAATTATGTGATGGACACAGGATACTTAATCCTTAATGAGCTATGGTTTACTCACCCCTCTTGTGAATTTATATGTTTTAGGTGTTAGTTGAAGTTAGAGATGACAATGGGGCCAGTTTTGGGTTGCCTCGTCCCCATCCCCGATAACGGGGATATGCCCTATCCTCGCCCTGTGCCCTGGCGGGTAATATTTTTTTCGCCCCATCCCCGCCCCACCGGGGCACGGGGCGGGGCAGAGGATCCCCGCCAGCGCATGTTCAACCCAGCCCACAACACCCAACCCAGCCTAGCCCAGTGGGCGTCCAGCCTACTATGACTTATCCAAGCCCAACCCTGCGCACAGCTTGCCCAAGCCCATCTAGCCCACCATGCCAGCCTAACCCAACACCCAGCCGGGGCACGGGGCGGGGAATCCCCGCTAGTGCATGTCTAACCTAGTCCAGAACGCCCAACCCAGCCTAGCGCGCGTCCAACCCACTACGACCTATCCAAGCTCAACCCAGCGCTCGGCTCGCCCAAGCCTGCCCACACGCCAGAAAATTCTTGCAAAATGAAATGTTGTTGGCAAATTTTGAACCCAAGACCTCACCCATGCCTGGATAACTGCTAAACCATCAGGCTAACTCAGTTTTGTTGTTTAAGCTTATGTAAATGATATATATATTTATTATGTCACATATAAATAATAGTAATAATAATTATAACTATAATTATAATTATTATTAATAATATTAATTATTAATATTAATAAATAATACATACTTTATTTTAAAAATAAAAGTAATTACAAAGTATATATATATATATATATATATATATATATTATATTTGTATTATAATAAAAACTAAATGTAATATTACTATTTTGATATAAAATACAAATTAATTAGATTTAAATTTAGTTTTAAATTTATTAATAAGTTGATTTATGATTAGGTGATCCAATCAAATATCATTTGATTGAAAATGTATTAATATTTAAATATTTTATTACTTTTAATTTAAATATGAAATATATATACTATCAAATGTCAAAGTCACTCTCACAATGCATGACGCATATCATGAATAAAATAATTTGTAGATGGACGTTAATTAGATTCAAATTTAGTTTTGAAAAATATTAATATGTTGATTTAATACTAAATAATCTAATTAAATATTATTTGATTGAATAATTATATGATTACTTATGTTATACATAATATCTTAGTTCATACTAATATACTATATAATTACATCACTTGTATTTTATATGCTTGTATTTTATATTAAAATATTATTTATACTTTTTAATATTATTTTTATTAAAATATAAGTATATATACTTTATAATTGATATTCTTTTTAAAGTAAAACATTTACTCATTATTATTATTATTATTATCATTAATACTAATACTATTATTATTATTATTATTATTATTATTATTATTATTATTATTATTATTATTGCTACTAATATTATTTATATGTTACATTTAAAGTATATACACTAGCACTAATTATGTAAATATAGTAACAATAATCATCTATGATATATATATTTATCAACGAACTCCCGGACATCAGTTATTTGACTTTTGATACTCAACAATTACCATATTACTTATGTTATATATGATATATATAATTATATAATTATCACTATATATATATGCACTTATAAATTATAATCAATAAGTAATGACTTGAGTATCGAGTAGTAATAATAATAATACAATTATCATTGTTAATAAATGATAACACATTAGTGAAAACCTAATTAATATAATTATATAACATAGTTATCATATTACTTTTGTTATAAGTAATACGATAGTATGACAAGTCATGTTTCTCAAACTTGTTTTCCTTAATGTAATTAAAATGATCAATAATATAATTATTTTTGTATAAGGCTAGTTATTAAGTGTGACTGTGAGTGTGTGTGTGTGTGTGTATATATATATATATATATATATATATATATCTTTGGCATGATAAGTATATATATACACTATTATAATTATAACTAATGTTATTAGTTAATTAAACAATACTAAAAAGTTTGACATACTATCTAATACAAGTGTGTGTCTGTGTGTGTGTGTGTATATATATATATATACATTATTATGATTATAACTAATGTTATTAGTTAATTAAGAAATATTAAAATGTTTGATATACTATCTAATACATGGTGAGAGTTAAATTTGACTTTTGATATTATGCATTTCATATTTAGGTTAAAAGCTTAAGTAATAAATTATGTAAATAATATTACAAGTTCATATATAAATTTATTTATCTATCAAATAACACTTGATTTAATCATTTAGTTTTAAATACAGTAAATTTTAATCAAATTAATATGACTAGTATCCATATTTTATTTTATGTGTGATATAAGTCATCCACGGTGAGAGTGACTTTTGAGTTTTTAGACATTTGATAGTATATATTTCATATTTGAATTAAAAGTAATAAAATAATAAATGATATTATTAATTTAAATATTAATATATTTTTAATCAAATAACATTTAATTGAATCACCTAATCATAAATCAATTTATTAATAAATTTAAAACTAAATTTGAATCTAATTAATTTGTATTTTATATCAAAATAGTAATAGTACATTTAGTTTTTATTATAATACAAATATATATACTTTATAATTACTTTTATTTTTAAAATAAAGTATGCATTATTTATTAATATTAATAATTATAATTATAATTAGTAATATTATTAATAATTATAATTATAGTTATTATTATTATTACTATTATTTATATGTGACATAATAAGTATATATATATATATATATATATATATATATATATATATATATATATATCATTTACATAAGCTTAAATAACAAAAATGAGTTAGCTTAATGGTTAAATAGCTATCCAGGCAAGGGTAAGGTCTTGTGTTCAAAATTTGTCAGTAGCATTTCATTTTGCAAGAATTTTTTGGCGTGGTGGGTTGGATGGGCTTGGGCGGGCTGTGCACTGGGTTGGGCTTGGCTGGGGCGGGCTGTGCACTGGGTTGGGCTTGGATGGGTCATAGTTGGCTGGACGCGGGCTGGTTTGGTCTAGGTGGGCTGGGCGGGAGTGGACTGGGTTGCCATACGGGGCGGGGCAACAGATAATCGGGTAAACGGGGCGGGGATCTTTCCCGGGGTGGGGCATGCTTGCCCCGTCCCCGCCCCGTTACCCGACGGGGCAAAAAACTATTGCCCCATACCCTGTTAAATTCAAAAAATACCCGCCTCATCGGGGAGGGTACGAGTAAAATTTCCATCCCTAGTCGAAGTTAAACAACGAGTTGAGGTGGAGTTCTGCGTGGTGGACACACCCCTTTTCTTTTATGTTTTGTTTTATTATTTTGTAATCTTAGTTTGAGACTTGAGATGTACTGCCCAAGGTTGGGTTTGGCTTGTTAAACAAACTAAAATTTTAATTAGTTTACCTTAAAGATACTTGGATGATGATTATGATTTATATTTGTGGTTTGTGTTGTTGTGTATGATCATATGGGTAAAAATTGTATACCCCTACTGTGTACAATCTGTATAGGTGGACTTGAGATAGTACCCGTGTTATAGTTCTATTAAGGTGTTTTACACTAATCCTTTGATCCTCCAGGTGCGAGCATGGGTAATCATGAACCGATACCATGGTAAATGGATTCTGAGACATGACACAATAAAATATTTATCAATATATCACAACAATTATCAACAAATGTCAACATATATCAACAACATGTATACAGTCCATGGGAAGGTTGTTACATCCTCCCCACCTTACAATTATTCATTATTGAATAGCTCTAGATGAAGTACTCACATTTGGCTCTCCTCCTCGAAACCTCAAATAACTTGAGATAATGCTATAACACTCGAACCAAGGGAATCGCCTGGCCCCATAAGACTTATCTCACTTGTCTTGAATCTGAAGTGTTGCTTCCACCATAGTACCATCATCAATGTCATCACTCAATTTCGTTCGGTTTGTATGCTTGAACTTTTAGGCGCGTTAGTAGTCCTAGAGTCATTTTTGCTACTTCCTCAAAAACCTATCATGAAAATTTTATTTTGTTTTTTAGTCAACACTAAATGGGGAGCTGCAGTTCGATCACCTAAAGTGTGGTTTATGTCCAGAATTTGGTTTGAGAGTTGGTTATACGTGAAAAAGGAATATTATTCTCATGATGTCCAAAATCGGTACTTATCTTAGAAAAAGAGAGTTTCTACTTGTATTACCTTGGTTAATTTTTTTTGTTAAGTATAAAGCCAATAAGTTCTAATGATGAACAATTTTTCCTCAAAGGATAGTGAGTAAAGTCATTACTTCTCTTAATTGGTTATACACTTTGTTTTATTTAAATATATTTTTTGGTTTTTTGAAACATTTAGAATGAAGGACATAAGTCTCTTGTAGTAAAAGTTTAAAATTGGTTTTAACTAGGGGTGGAATTAGACTTTGACAACCCCCCCTTAAGTTTTAAAATATTTCTTTAATATATATATATAATGATACATATTTTGTAATTTGAAGTCTGGCCCCCTTCTGTGTATTTTTTTAAATCAGAGTTGGAGAGATGCCATCATTATTGATATATTGTAAAGTAAAATTAAATAAAAATTTGCATCCAGTAATACCTATCGCAACATCGTTTTGCTCCTAAGGTATTTTCACATGACACTAGACAGCCTAGTGATTATCTCTCAAATTCTCCCCGTGCCTTTAGTTTCAATTTAGGGCTTTAGGTTCAAGCAGATTCTTGGTTTAAGTCTAATGGTTACGGTTTCGGAAGTTTTGCTCGGTCTTGATGTAAGTAACATCTCCAAAAATTTAATCCTAATTTGATTAATTTATGCATATCAAATTTCAATCCTTAAATCTCTAATTTTTGGTTCCCTAAATTTTTAATTTTTTCTCTAAATGGTATGCATTGATGATAAAATTTTCTCTATTACTCTTAAATTGGATATAATTTTTCTTTTCTCCCAAAATTTAGTATGTTAATTGGCAATTGATTTTTTGTTTTTTTATTTGTTAGTGTGATAGCAATAGGCCAATAAATAATTGTTTGGGGAAATGTGATAATAATTTGTTATAAATATTTTTTTTTTGATAATAAGCCACTAGCAATCGTTTAATGTAATAATAGACCAATTGCAACAAAAGCTTGAAAGCAAATGATGAACCACTAGTTAACTGAAAAAGGACAACAAGCATGGGTGAGATGCTTGAACAATAAATGGAAATATGTATATGATATTTCTCTGTCACTTTATCTTCATAGCAAATATAAGAGTATCTCCAATCTTATTAGTTAAATTTAATTACCTAAAGTCATATTTAGCTAACTATAATATTTTTACCTATAAGTTTAGCTAATGAAACTCTAATGTGCATCATTTATTTATTTTTTCTTGAACTTTATTTTTCCAATATACCCTTTTTCCCACTTGCGCAAACTTCAGGGGCGTCTTTTGCCCTTTCGCTGAAGATAATCCAGATAACTGTATTGCTATCTTTTGGCTAGAATAAACAGAACAATCAAAGATGTATGGCCGAGCGACTCTATTCACAAAAAGTATAAACACACACTCATTCAACAGAGAAACACTAATACAAACCATTTATTTAAAATTTCCAATCTCCCTCATCCTTCCACACAAGCCTTTCCTGCCTCCTGGCAAGTCCCCTACCCCCCCCCCCCCCCACCACCACCTCGGTAGCATTTGACCCCCCTGAAATGCCGGTGACTACAACATCTTCGCCATCGAATCCTGGTGGGACACGACCCTTCTCTTTGGCATGAGGTTCATCGACTTCCAGCAGCGAAGGAACTCCATCGAGCAAAGAGTCAATGATGGATATGAGATCGCTGCCATCGTCGGGCACATAGAAGATGGAGGCTTTGTGGATGGCGCAAAGGGGGAGGGCGCACTCCTTGGGACCTTTGTCTTTGAGTCATTGTGGTCGAATCTTGTCTAACCATCCACCTTCTACCTCCATAGATTTGTAATCCACGATGATCCAAAAATTCGAAACGCGAAGTAGAGATTAGAGTTGGTGAGGAAGAGGAACGCAATCTTAGGCTTGGACAAGCCCCAGTGGGAAAATGACTTGGGGCACAACGAGTATCTGGAGTCAAGAGAGCCAACGTCTTTAGGTTTTGTGCATAGGTATGCTAGGATCTTTTTAAAATTGATAGTGATGGACTGATGTGGCAGGCTTAGCTATGGGTAAAAAAATATTTATATTTACCTATTTGTTTTGCTATAGTTATTCATATAGCTAATGCACTAGAAATCAATTTAAGTAAAATTTTATTATAACTTTTGCTATAGCTAATGGATTGGAAATGCTCTAAGTATTAAAAGTTATAATTGTCATATTTATGATTAAATTCTAATTTCTTCCTAATTCAAAATTTTATTCTTGTTTGTCTTGAGGCGGATCGACTCATAAAGTTCCCATTGAAATAGGATCCACACAAGGAAAATCACTTGCCATTCGTTGGTTATTAGAGGCATCCCGAAAACGCCTGGGTAGAAATATGACTTTCAAATTAAGTTCCGAATTAGTGGATGCTGCCAAAGGGAGTGGCGATGCCATACGCAAAAAAGAAGAAACTTATAGAATGGCAGAGGCAAATAGAGCTTTTGCACATTTTCGTTAATCCATGAACAGGATCTATATAGGCACATAGATCCGTGGATCCTCCTACTGAAATGTAATCTTGGTTTTGCCCCTGGATTTTTAATATGCTGGAAAAAAGGAAAAATTATTTGTTGCAATTATTTTGAATTCGAATAACTAAGATTAAATATTTATTATCTCACTTCACAGTTACTTACACCAGTTTAAAAGAGAAAACGACACTTCAAAAAATCATGTTTTTCCTATTTTTGTGTTTTTTTCTCTCTTAGTAGCATTTATTTTGGATTGAGGGGTTTCTTAAAAAGTTTTAGTCCTAAGGATTTAAGGTTGAACATGTTTGTTTTAAAGTTTTTTTTTTGTTTTCAAAGTATCTTTTAAAGTTTTATAGTTTGTTTTTGTTTCTTTTAAAGTTTTGAAGTTCTTATTTAGAGTTTTAAAGTTTTTCTTGTTTTAAAGTTCTTAAGTTCTTTAAGTTTTTAAAATTTTAATTTTTTTCAAGGTTGTAAAGCTTTTAAATTTAAAGTTTTTAAGTTTTTTTAAAAGTTGTAAAGATTTTAAAAAAGATTAAAAGGTTTTATAAATTTTTGGATTATTTGGTATGATATTATTTTTTTAAATATAATTATTTTTTAAAATAATAAGTTTGTTAAATTTAAAAATATATATGAGTAGTAAAAGTTTAAATATCATCTTATTTTTATTACCCATAATTTTTAAATACCATCTGTTTTTTAGTTTTAATGATTTTTATTCTATTTATTATCTAGTTTAATGATTCGGTAACACTAAAAAGCAACATAGCGTGGCGTACATCGTAAAATTCACAAAATCTAAGTGAAAAAGTCTTAAAATCTAAGGGCAAACTTGAGTTATAAGTGATAAAGTTTTAAATTTGAATCTGATGACCGTTTGGAAGCTTTTGGGAGCTTCCGAACATTCAAATCTAAAACCCAACTTCAATGCACCCTCTCTCCCTCACGGGCACACACCTCTCTTTCAGTACTTAATTGTCACTCAAGCCTTGTCTCGCTCTTCCCCGGAGAGAGAGAGAGAGAGAGAATGACAGGTATGGTAATGGCGGCAGCGATGGCGAACGGTGGCGGATTTTCCGGAGGAGAAGGCCGCCGCTCGAGGAGGACGAGAGTCGGCGGAGGCCGTGTGGAGGAGCAGGGCCAGCTCTCTCTGGTGGAAGTCCTGCTGGCGGCGCTGAGGAAGTCGATGGTGGCCTGCCGAGTCGATCGGCCGGATGACGTCATCTCCGCCGCTGTCCAGAACATGGACATCGGGTGGCCGACTAACGTGCGGCATGTGACCCACGTGACGTTCGACCGCTTCAACGGCTTCCTCGGCCTTCCCGTGGAGTTCGAGGTCGAGATCCCTGGCCGTGTCCCCAGCGCTAGGTTTGAACTTTCAGGGCCTTAATTATTGATTAGTATTTGATTATACGGGTCGTACTTAAAACTGCAGTAACAATACATATACATACAAAGGAAAAAAAAGCTTTTTAGACGCTTAGATCTAGGAAATATGTTAGCCAGTTCATGTAATTTAGTGACGATGGATTTGTATAGCTGTTTGTGTCAGTGTAATGATGGACTTGTATAGTTGTTTGTGCCAGTGTGAGAACATTCGAGGAGGAAATGCAGTGACTGAGTTATGCTTATAAATGGATTATTATTATTATTTTAGAGGCAATGTTTTTTTTTTTATGCTTGAAAGTTTGTAATACTCAGATTTCGCTAATGGAATAGTTTAATTGTGCACTGAAGTGTGTGTGTGTGCGTGTGCCTGGAAACCCCAAGATCGTACGTAGCTCTCCATCCTCTAAATTATGGGTCACTGTTTGATTCCAAGAAAAAGAATGCAACACGGAAGAGAGTCCCAAAGGGTTTGTGGTGGACTAAATGAATTAATATTTAATGGAAGTCGAATGGTTGAATGAATCTGATTGAATTTGAATCCCCATTAAATGAATCATGAGGATTGAATTTCGTGTCTTACTTCTGCAGTGCAAGCGTCTTTGGCGTCTCAGCTGAATCGCTGCAGTGTTCTTATGATTCCAAAGGGAACAGCGTTCCCATTATCCTCTTATTAATGCAGGAGCGTCTGTATTCACAAGGTGGCCTAAAGGTACTTGATAGAAAAACAGCGTCACTGTTCATGAGTGCCAGCCAATTTGATTTTAATGTTAAAAGGACTCTTCACAATAGTTTCGTTGACATAATCTTTACAGGCTGAAGGGGTATTCCGTATCAACCCGGAGAACAGCAAAGAGGAGAGCGTGAGGGACCAGCTGAACCAAGGCATTGTTCCTGATGACATTGATGTTCACTGTTTGGCTGGTCTTATCAAAGCCTGGTTTAGGGAGCTTCCTTCTGGTGTGCTCGATGGGCTTTCACCTGAAGAGGTTCTCCAATGCGACACGGAAGAGAAATTCGTTGAACTGGTCAAGCAGTTGCGGCCTATGGACACTGCGCTGCTCAACTGGGCCATAGATCTCATGGCTGATGTGGTCGAGGAAGAAGAATTCAATAAAATGAACGCGAGAAACATAGCAATGGTTTTTGCTCCAAACATGACACAAGTAGGCACCTGGCAACTTTGTGTTTTTTACCAATTCAGGACTAATAGACAACTGGTTAAACATTTTTCTTTTTTTGTCTAACTTCTTTTATTTCAGATGTCTGATCCATTGACGGCTTTGATGCATGCCGTTCAAGTGATGAACTTGCTCAAGACTCTGATTACAAAGTGCTTAAGAGATCGTGAAGAGAATGCCAGTGGAGGGTATTCCCCTATATCCTCTCATTTATCAAGTCATCAAACTGATGACGGTTTTGACAGTCAGCCAGAGATGGAGACAAGCTGTGAGTCGAGGGGACAAGCATCGGACTATGATGATTATCCTCATCGCAACCCCAAGAGCGACGATGAAAATGAGACTTATGTGATAGAAGAATCATTCTTAAGGCAACTCAATGCCAATGAAGCTGTCAATGATTGTTTCCCTCAATCAGGTGGAAAAAAATCGCAGAGAATGAATGCTCCTAGCAACTGTTCAGTTTTCAATGGGGAGGACTTTTCATTTAGTGACAGCAAAACTGGGAGTTCTGTCTTAAGTTTGAGCGATGGAGAGGACAAAAGGGCTGGCACGACGCTGTGGAATGATAAAACACCCGTCGCTGGGATGGAATAGGCACAAATTGTTCGTCTGTTTCTCACACGCCTCTTGCTGGTGGTGCTAACACATTTTCTAAGTAGGATTATATTTCCATTGTGATTTGCAAGTGCTTTGTTTGCAGACTCGTTCTTGATTTTGTAAATTGATAGGTTTGTTTGCTTCTGTTAGTTCAGCTTGCTGTTAAAACCTTTGTAACGAAAGATGATTTAAGTTAATTTGTAAGAATTTTAATTAATTATTTGCCTAGATTATTTGATCTGAAATAATAAATTAGAACCGTACTTGAATTCACTACTGGAATTAGATTAATGGGTTGTGATATTCCAAATGACCCTAAATCCTAGTTCTCAATAATTCGAGAATACAGACCTAATAAGTCCATGTAATATGAGAATCATAACCTTATATATATATATATATATATATATATAATGTTTGCTATTTTTAATTTGGCCCTTATCAAATTAAAAATAGCTGATATCTATACATTAATTTACAAACCCTTAAATCTTATTTAAAAACTTAATTAGATCACTTTAATTTAGACTTTTTCAAATATAACACAACATATTTAATATTTACATATTTAGACCCATATGATGAAATTATTTTAATAATCTCCCACTGGACCATATATGTAACTATATAAATGTACATAATCTTATGAGATTCAAAATATTGCTATCTTAATCTTAGGATATCTAAATAATCACATCCATTAATTATGACGTTATAGGATTAAAGTGATTTTCGTCACACTTAGTATGACTAAACTCATCAATGGTCACATATAACACTAACTAAATGACATAGATCAATCATGGATGTGTAGTATGAAAATTACATGCAACATGATTTATACATGTCTATTTCCAACTAGCCCTATTTAATTTTTTATTGAGATCAAAACTTAACACAATATAATGTAGTGTAATGAATTGAATACTTTATTTATGATCAGAAAATTCATAAATCTATAAGTACATAAAAATGTTCAAAACCAAACATAGTGCAACGAAACATAAAATAATACAAACTCCCACTAAAACATGATATCCTCACACAAAATGACACCCATATAAGCAGTGTGCTTATGAAAGACCTTGGGGGACAATCTTTTTATAAGAAGATTCACTATCATGGAGTTTGTCTCAATATTTCTATAGATATCTCTCCACTTTGTACTCTTTCATTTACAAATAGGTATTTAATGTTAATATGTCTCGACCTTAAAGAACTCATATTGTTATTGAAATATAATACTGCAGACTTATTGTCACAATATAGTTTGAGTGGTCTTTTATGTCCTCTAAAATGCGTAGCCTAGTGACAAAATTTTGCTGCCATATTCCACAATTAAATGCCTCATAACACGCTACAAATTCTGTTTCCATGGTGAAAGAAGCTATTAATGCCTGTTTGGTAAGATATAGCTCTATCAGCCAATAAATATAAGTAGTCTGATGTGGATATTTTACTGTCTAGACATCCAGCATAATCAGAGTCGGAATACCCAAAGATATCCAAATGATCCAATCTCCTATTTGTGAGCATGTAATCTTTTGTTTTCTGTAAATATCTCATAACCCATTTGGTTGCTTTCTAATGCTCTACCCCATAATTACTTAAATATTTGCTAAACATACCGATAATATATGCAATATCCGGACGCGTATAGACTTGAGTATACATTAGACTTCCTACTGGAGGTGCATAAGGAATGTTTTGCATTTTCTTAATTTCGTGAGTAGTTTTAGGGCATTGATTGAGGCTAAATTTGTCTCCTTTATCTACAGGGGTATCACTTGATTTATTATCATACATGCCAAATCTCTTAAGAACTTTATTGATATAACTTTTTTGTGATAATCTAAGAATACCAGTGAGCAGTCTCGTTGTATTTGGACCCCTAATACAAAAGAGGCGTCACTAAGATCTTTCATTTCAAAATTATTTGATAGAAATCTCTTAGTTTCATGCAACATGCTTATATCATTTGTGGCAAGTAGTATGTTATTAACATATAAAACCAGAAATATAAGTTTACTCTCACTGAAATTGTGATATACACAATTATCAATAGTGTTTGTATCAAAACCAAATGAGATAATTACTTGATGAAACTTGTGATACCACTGACGAGAAGCCTATTTGAGTCCATAGATAAATTTTGTCAATTTGCAAAACATATTTTTTGGGTCTCCCAACTCAAAGTTTTCTGGTTGTACCATATAAATTATTTCATCGATGTCGCCATTGAAAAAAGCTATTTTGACATCCATCTAATGAAGCTCAAGATCAAAATATGCAACAAGAGCTATAATTGTTCTAAAAGAGTCTTTCGTTAAAACTGACGATAAAATCTCTTTAAAGTCAATCCCTTCGTTTTGAGTAAAGCCTTTTGCTACAAGATGAGCTTATACCTCTCTACATTATCTTGTGAATCCTGTTTATTTTTAAAAATCCATTTAGAACCAATGGGCTTTGTATCTTTTGGTAATGAGACAAGTTCCTAAACTTTATTGTCTTGCATAAACTTATACTCCTCAATCATGGTATCAATTCACTTTTAAAAATTGGAACCTTTGTGGGCTAGGAAATCTTATATAATGAGAGACTTGTATTAGAATGATTGTTTGATTACAAATGAGGTAGAGAGGTATTTATAGCGGTTAGGGGTAATACCTGCACTCCAGCTTCCGCATAGGCGGATAGTGGAATTTTAAATCTTACCTCACTTCATATGTTGGCGGGCCGAAGTATTTCGTCCTATAACAAGGTTAGCGGGAAAGACTCCATTTGCCATCTCCTCGCTGTCGATAGGGGTAATTCCTATCCTATCGGAGGCGGCTTAACCTATTACCGTGCTCCTTTCCAATTTAGGTGGGGGTCAAATTTTAAAACCATACCTCATCCCATGTGTAGGGGGCGAAATACCCCGTTCTCTAGCGGGACTGGCAAATAAGGCTTTATCCACTCGCATCTTGCTATTGCTTTTTATTGAATCTATCCATATATAAATCATTTTAACTCAAATCAAATTTCTACATTATTTTTAATCAAAAAAGTAATTTAATTTCATAATAATAAATACCATTCGTAAATCTCAAAATTCATAGACAATAATTATAAAATAATTATATAGTAACATTTGAAATATTTATGAAAATATAAATATAAATTATTAAAATTAAGAAGTGAGAGCGCAAAGCGGGGTACCCCGCTAGCTATTATCACTCTCTGCACTCATTTGGATGGGGGGTCAAATTTTAACACTATACCCTGCCCTCGCCTAAGCAGGGTAACGTACCCTACATAGCGAGGACTGGATGAAAAGCGAACGGGATAAGGGGCACGAGTATCCATTGTCCATCCCTAATAGTGGTTCCTCTGCCTCCTCCTTGAGTGTATATGAAATATTCAAAGGGAAGACTTTTTTAGGAATTAAGTGATTTGTTTTTAAAAAATATCCATAAAGTATATTTGATATATTTATTTTTTAAATAAAATAATACTTTATTCAAAATTTTAATTAAATAAAATTTTAAAATCATCTTATAATTATTTTTTATTTTAAAATTTAAATTATTTTTTTTTGTATAGACCTAATTTAAATTTTTAATTTTTTTTATCTTATCTCTATTTTTTATTATGTGAGGTCATCAATTTTTTATATAATTTTTATGAAATCTAATTTTAAAAAATTACATTTGTTTTAAAACACATATTATTCCTCATACCAAATAGATGTTTTTTGTTAAAACTTTTAATTTAAATTTAAATTATAATTCTAATAAATATTTAAGTCATAAAATAAAAAAAAATAAAAAACACACGAACACTCCTGAACTTTTGTTTGATAAAGAGTAGCAAAAGATGAAAAATAATTATGTGAAAAAAGGATCTAAAGAGAAAAAGTTAATTTTCCTAGAGTAGAAAAAGGACACAATTTTTTTTATAGTTTAATTAGAATTAGAAAAAAATAGAAAAAAGTAGTGTTGTTTAAAATATCAATTTTATTCTTATTTTGTGTAAATTAGTGAAATAAGTGATTTTTTTATAACAATAATATTTTTTTCATATTGTTTCTCACCATTTTGACTATTATAAAAATATTTTCAGTTTTTCATATTATTTTCATGCCTTTTCTTTTCATTTCATTTTTTTTCACCCTTGAAAATGAGTTTTTCGTGCATTTTTCGCTCACCCATATATATTTTTTATGGCGTTTCCATGGTTACCAAACAAGTGATTAGAGAGAATTTTAGTTAGAATGTTCTAGCTAATTTCCCGGGCCATATATTTGGGCCTTCGAGCCTTGCATCTGGGATCATAATTATCCAATAGACCTTTCTTAAGCCATGCTTCTTAGACCCGACCGTGAAGGGATGCTTGCTTGCTGCTGTTCTTGGCGTGCGGGTTGCTGCCTGCCTCTTTGGTATAAAACGACTGGCTCCTAAGCATTAATTCCTCACTCGGATCGTGATTCCACTCGATTTGCATCAGTGATCCATTCTTCATATGACCATATCTTGTACGTAAGTTATTATTTACAAGATTTATTATAACCGTAAAATGACAACTGGATCATGCAATATTTTTAAGTCCTTACGATTTACAAAATATATAGATTGCAGAAGCCCCGAAATTTTATAATAAAAGTCGAAGGGTATCCAAATTATGCACCGTGACATACTCAAAAATCTGATTCACTTAGGTATGAAGTAATGGGTTTTACCGTCGGTAACAAGTTTTTTTTTTACTTTTTATTTTTTGGACTTATTGCATGGATTTCAAACTTCAAGCCTTCTGTCGACGATTAATCTGCTAAAAAATAAAATGAATAAAAACAAGTACAGTGTGGGCATGACTTGCTGACCTGTTTTGCTTTCATATAAATAATTAAAAACAAGTATTTTAATTAGCCGCCCAAAGAAACAGAAGACAATAAACCGAATAAACAGGTAGGAGGACAAGAATTAAGGTTAATATATAATAATAATAACAGCAGATTCAAGACGACAAACAGCTTTCCCAAAACAACCTATTTCTCTCCACCTCGTCCATCACTTCCTTGGTCGAATCCGGATCGCACCCGACCAACTTCTGGTCCCTCAGCGGGAGCGCCACCGATTCGGACGAAACAGGCGACGGCGCACACAGCGTCATCATCATATGATGATCAATGCTGCTCGCCTCTCCCATCCCGCCGCCGCCCCCGCCGCCAACATTCTCAGAGTGGCGATCACACGCGGTAACGTCAACAAAATCAATGCCGCGACATTCGACGGAGTCGAGGGGGTCGCAGCAGAAGGACGCGGAGTCGTCGTCGTCGGCAGGGGCGGCACCACCCCCGACAGAGTCGGACTCGGAGTCGCCGGTGGCCTCGAGGAGTACAAAGGACGTGACGTCGATTAATGAGGTTGTTACGGTAGCGGGTCGATCCATGGTTTGGAATTGGATCGCCGACCGGCGACGGAGGAGGTACAGGTACTAACAAGGTCGCTGGGTGCAGGGCGGGTGGGGTTTGGAGAAAATGGTGAAGACTAGAGTGGGGCAGATATAGATATAGAACGAAGTATGTGGGCTGACAGCCTGACACAGACGCATGGCTCGTCTTCTAGAATCTGTCCTTAAAAGTGTGTACTGTGATGTGGATCGGTGAGGGGGACCTGGCCACTGACCACATTTAATTATATACCGCTTTCACATTGAATATATGGTGCCCGTGATGGCTAAATGATATTTTAAAATTTAAATGAATCTTATATATCTTCACTCTAATCACTCATTTTGGAATAAATGCATGAGAGGTCAGGCTTCGCCCTCCCAATTTGATTTTACGACGGGTTTAAATAAACAACAACAACAATAACAAGAAGACATTTTTCATTGAGTGGATAGAAATGATTCGGTGGTGTGTCCCCTGAACGAGAAGATGGAATGACAGGCGGAGAATTCAGTTCTTAGTTCTTAAAAATCTGAAAGTATTTTACTAAACAAATTATAGTAGGTTCATCTTTTTAGTGGATTATAGCATTCATACTGAGTTTTTTATTTTTAAAATTTTTTTAGTTAAAGATAATATTTTTTAAATTTTATATTAAATTTATTTATTTTCAAAAAAAAAAATAATTTATGTCTGATTTTCTATAATTTTTTATTTCATTATATTCTTATATTCATTTTTATACTTATTACATCCATTAAAAAATATAGATGTATAAAATAAAATATTAAAAGTTATAGAAAAATAATTTGGGAAATAAATATTGAAATCCTAAATATAGAGAAATATTATTTATTTTCTATCTTCAAATGCTATTTTAGGAATCTGGATGTATATGTTTTAGAGTTTTTCTCGAATTTTAACACTATATTTTAGGGATATTTTTTAAAAATCCAATATAAATGCTTTTAAACTAATAGTCTAAATTTTATTTCATAATTATAAATTTCTATTTCTATTTTATGATTTTTTTTACTAATAGTCTAAATTTTATTTCATAATTATAAATTTCTATTTCTATTTTATGATTTTTTTTTACTATCTACTATACTAAAAATTACTTTTCATTAAAAATAACTAACTCCCACAACCAAACAAACAAATTAAAATTTTGACAACCTATCTCTCTTTCCTCTAGATTGTGGTATGACTACATGGGTTAAAGTTTCCAAACCAAGTATGACAGACGATGAAAAACACAAGCAATCGGCTATTTACATTGATTTTGCTTGGGAGAACTGGAACTAAGGGTGGCCCTGAGAGGAATTTTAGAATGGGACCCATCTAGGGTAGTATACTTATGACAGCATCTAAATACCATTTGGAAGGAATTCATTAGAGCACTATAATACACTACATTGAACAAAAGTCAACTAGTCATAGATTGGCCATGAAGAAGATGATTAATTTCCACCCCTACAAATTTTATTGTTATGCTTCCCTAGTTTGAGTTTCTTTTATTTAGTGAAACATCATTGATCAGTACAAAAGATCAATGTTTAACCAATGACGAAATCAAAAAAATCAAACCTAATTTTTGAAAACCATTAATACAAAATGTTCAAATTAATGGTCAATATTTAAATCAAATCAATGATTCAATATTCAAACTAAGGCCATTCAATATTCAAATTTTATTGTTTAATAGGTACCTACGGCTGTTGGCTAGGTGAAAAATGGTTGAAGTGCAGAAGCAGAACATAGCGCAACAGAGAATATGAGAGCTGAGAGGCAAACCAACCATAGACAGGAGACCATGGGAGTTAATCAAGCTTAAATTCATGATATTAGCCATAAAAGCCTCAATTTTTCTCAAAATTGTTTTCCACTATTTTTTAAATCTTAGTATTAGTCAATGATTACATAGTGTGTTACCTGCGTCTGCATAGATGGAATGACTACTGGCCGTAAGGGAGAGGTGGAAATCCGGAGGACTGGAGTGGTGGATCCAGAGGGGGACAGACAGAGGGGTGACATTGAGACAGACAATGGCGGTCGAGCACCGAGAGGTAGGGGTGTAAAACGGGCCAGCCCGGCCGGGTCCGGCCCGTAACGGGGCGGGCCTAAACGGGCCAGCCCGTTTAGGCCCGCATTCTAAACGGACTGGGCAAGGCTCGGCCTGCAGCAATCCATGGGGGCCCGCAGGTTGGCCGGTATTTTTTATTTATTTTTATTTATTGATTTTTATTTTTTAAAAATTAAAAAGTATACAATATAATTTTATCAAACTAATATTTTTTTAATTTTGTTTTACAATTGTTTATATATAAAATTTAATTACTTAATTAAAATTATATAATATAATATATGTATTAAATTTTAAGGTATTTATAAATAATAAAAATACAAAATAAAAAAGCCCGCGGGCCAGCCCGCAGCCCGCACGGGCCGGGCCTAAACGGGGCAGGCTTAAACGGGCCAACCCGTTTAGGCCCGCATTTTAAACAGACCGAGCTTTGCTCGGCTCGGTCCTCCCTAAGCCCGTAAGCCCACGGGCTTGGCCCGCGAGCTTTAACCCGTTTTACACCCCTACCAAGAGGGGCCTCCGACAGAGAGCACAGAGCCAGATGAGAGGGAGGAGAGCCAGAGCGGAGGGGCCGTGGGGGAAAGCTGGAGACTGCCCAAGGCAGAGACCAGAGAACGGGGGACATAGAGGCCTTTGTCGATGCCACCGATTGGATCAGAATCAGAGAGGAGGGAAGGGCATCACGGCACTGGCAACAAAATAGGGGTGAGGCATGGCATGAGGATGAGAGAGGTGTTCCAATTGCGTGTCCATGTTGAGCATGATTTCAATATTTTTTTTCCCTAGCTTGGACATAGGGCCTACCAAAAGCCTGATTCTGCATTGACAAACTACTTCCTTTTTTTCTTTATTTATTATTTGTAGTTTCTGGGTTTCTTGGACTGCAATGCTAAATCAAGATTATTTTCATCAATTTCTTACTCTCAAGCCTTGGACTTGAGAGGGGTGAATAGTGTCACGACCCGAGCAGCGTGGTGCTAGCGGGACGTTTCTTAGTGGCACGATTCAGGAATGGATTCGTGCTACGTAAAGGAGAGGGGTTGGTTGAAGTGTAGATGGTGCGCAGCGAGAAGGTTCCAGGCAGTTCGTGGAGGAGAACGGATGGAACCCCTTCGGAGTTCAGACGTGCCGACCCGGTTGAATGTGGGGAGCACGCCGCTAGTCGAGGACTTGACGTTGAAGAAGGGATTTGGCCATCCTTACACAAACTGGTCGGGAACTGGAGCCGTTCTCCTGATGAGCCCAGTGGCAGGGCGAAACCAGTCTACGTGCGCTTCAACCCTCAAAGGCTAAACTTAGCGGACCGTGGATAGAGAAGCTAAGTGCCGCAAGGGGTTGAGAGGCGCAGGAAATCTGACCCCGTGACAAGTGGTATCAGAGCCGAACCGGCCCGTATCCTGAAGACTCGCCGAGCACTCTCGCGAGTAGCGTGATCCCAAGGTGGGAGCTCACAGAGGTGAGTCGACCGATAGTGTCTTGCACGTCTTGCGTCCATAGAGTTGGAGTATCCTAGAGTGTGATACAAAGCTGGGCAAGGGAGTACGAAGGAGCGCGTCGGAGCGATCTTGGAAGCCTCCTATCCTTTGGACATTGGGCGAGTGGGGCGGGCATCTTGGTAAAGGTGTTCAACCTGCGGGGAAGCGATGTCCAAGCCGTTGACATTGGGCGAGTGGGAGGGCGTCGAGGTAACGATGCCATCGCCTGCGGGGAAGCGATGTCGACAAGCGCAACGAGGACGTTGCGAGGATTGGGTGGAGGAGAATGTCACGACCCGAGCGTGGTGGTCTGGCGGGACGTTTCTTAGTGGCACGATTCAGGAATGGATTCGTGCTACGTAAAGGAGAGGGGTTGGTTGAAGCGTAGATGGTGCGCAGCGAGAAGGTTCCAGGCAGTTCGTGGAGGAGAACGGATGGAACCCCTTCGGAGTTCAGACGTGCCGACCCGGTTGAATGCGGGGAGCACGCCGCTAGTCGAGGACTTGACGTTGAAGAAGGGATTTGGCCATCCTTACACAAACTGGTCGGGAACTGGAGCCGTTCTCCTGATGAGCCCAGTGGCAGGGCGAAACCAGTCTACGTGCGCTTCAACCCTCAAAGGCTAAACTTAGCGGACCGTGGATAGAGAAGCTAAGTGCCGCAAGGGGTTAAGAGGCGCAGGAAATCTGACCCCGTGACAATAGGGATGTTAATCCTGACCTATCTCGATCTAGTCAGGTTTGAATTATTTCAACAAGGTATTGGGTTGAATTTGGATCTTGATTGAACTGTCTCATTCTGATAATTTTTATTTTTTAAAAAAAGATTTAAGTTAAAAACCACAGGACGACTCAGTCCTGACCTAAGTTGTTGCCATCCCTATGAGTGAAATGTTACGTCCCCAAATCCCAGAAAACCTGAAATTGGGAACGTAAGTTCCCTAAGCACACACCCAAAGGGTCAAGGGGTTAATGAAAAGTACCGATATGAACTATACAACAACTATTGTCCTGAGTGTATTAGTACAATCATATAACGTAAGTATATAGTACATTCCCTCATGCTATGTATTCAAAAGAAATCAATGTCACTAAATCTAATTACATCGTTAATCCATTATAACTTTCATGAACCCTTGTCTAAATAATAAATAAGCCAATAATGTCAAGTTATAACAACAAATATGAAGTAACTAACAACTAGCTCCTGCGACAATCTCTGGCTAATTAGTTAGTACCAAAAAACAAGTTAACAATGTATGGGTGAGCATGTAAACCCAGTAGGTGACCTACTACCTCATTTCATCCTACGACCCAACCAAAACCTAAGAGTCTACATATTAGGTGTATGCATATGTTAGTGTAGTGTTT
Organism: Taxillus chinensis; assembly: GCA_023512835.1. Taxonomy (NCBI): domain Eukaryota; kingdom Viridiplantae; phylum Streptophyta; class Magnoliopsida; order Santalales; family Loranthaceae; genus Taxillus; species Taxillus chinensis. Next base: position 7,811,036 of record CM042090.1, on the reverse strand, counting down.
TAACTACCTACATAACCACTAATCGCGTAATTAAAAGCATTCAATCGTACATCATGAACAAGCATCAACGAGGAGGATTATCCCCCAAATCAATCACAGTTCAATAAATTTTTACATAATCATTAGGAATAACATAATATGTAAGAACACTTAACACTCACAACAAGTGTAGCCCTCTAATTCATTCTATCATACCATATCGTCTCATCGTTTTAGACCAATAATAATATCAACTTATCTTTTGTCGCATCACATGTCACCATATATCATAACTTATTACATTATAGAATAAGAGCATTCACTATAGACTCTCTATTTGTATTTTTTAGTTAGTTTAAAAAGCTTATTTAACAAAAATATTTAAAAACTAGACTTTTCAAATTCTCTATTATAACCAAAATTTTAACAAAATGAAAGATAATTCTTTAAATTTAATCCAATACTATTCATTATCTATTTATTAAAATATTATTATTTTTCTCGCCACATTTACTTTTCTACTTCTTTTTCTCTTCTCAAGTTTACTTTTTCATTTTAAAAAATAAATAAATATTTTAAAAGTAACATTTTAATTGATAAATTGTTAAAATAGATAGACCAAAAAGTGTGCTTAGATTGTTAAAATAAAAAAGAGATACTTTTGGTTTTTTTGAAGAGCCAAATTTAATGAGGCTATAATTGATGCTTTAACAATATTAATAAACAAATAGAATATAAACCATAAACACAGCAAAGATAGAAGAGTTGATCGGGTGACAAAAACCTAAAGACCTAAAGACCATAACGAGTAAATTTAGAGTTAGTCGGGTGAAGGTCGGGTGAAAGACTCTTCAGCCAACCATGCCAGGTCGGGTGAAGCCCTTATTGCATATTTGGAGTCTATGAGCTTCACTGAAAACACTTTCCTTCTGGTCGGGTGAAATCCGAGGTGGTTTGATGATGGTTGAGTGAAGATCGGGTGAAGTCTTCTTTAGCCCAAATTTGGACGATGGAATCCTCATTTTTATAGCTCACTTATTCTCTTCTAGATCAAAGTCATTTAAACAAAGGATAATCACCAAACACTCAAGTTAAAGAAAATTAATAGAATAAATTCAAATTTAAAAGGGTGCTTTGCATTGGGACTAAAGTCTTTTTGAGTTAAGTGAGTGATATAAGCTCAATATTTAATCTCTTTTTCAAATTAAAAACAAAGAGTTACAAGAGATTAAATAGGGGCTTTTAGTTGGAAGAATTATAGAGGATTTATAAAAATTTCAAATTCAAAAGTTCAAATTCAGGTTGGGGAGGCTATAAAAGGGCAGCTGATCACCCTTGTTAATCATTCAATTTTTTACCATCTTACATCCTCATCTAGAGTGGAGAAAAAGAACTTTTGAAGAAGGTCTGGGTATCCATTGGAGTTTGAAGCCAATCTGCTTGGAAAAGAAGATCAACTTTGGAATTTCTTAGTCAAAATAGGCAAACAATCCTTTTTTGTATTCTTATTCCATGTATTGTAATTCTATTGTCTTCAATCAAACTGTGGAAGCTTAAAAACCCTTGTCACGATTCATACACTTGTGAAACGCCGATCACTGCCCATAGTAAAATATCCCTTGGCAGTTGCGATCATCTGCTATGGCCACCAATTTTGCAGCTCAAAAATACATGATAATCGTAGATGGTGTGTCGCAACCATGCAATAACTCCCATGTTTTGCTTTTTCTTTTTCATACAACACCCTTTATAATGCAAAATACTAACCTTAACTCAACTTTTGGCACAAAAAACGCTCAAATATGCTACCAAATAGCATCATAGCAATTAAACAAGGTACAAACATGAATTATCACGAAACTTAACGCATCACATATCAAATCACATCAATTTCTAGGGTTCTTAGGCAAAAAAACACGACCAATTTCAAAATCTCTAAATTTCCATTGTTTTAATATGTTATTTCACCAAAAAGTGAGGCAGGCAACCTAGAATAGTCTTTATAAACATATTATATACATTAATTTGAACAAAAAATAATGAAATCCTCAAATTTCTAACTTTTAGGGTTTGTTTTTCATTCTCAAAATTCCTATAAACTACACATATTAAATCAATTTAAATGGTGTAGAATCATAAAATCACCAAATTGGAAATTGTTTCACGAATTAAATAGCTAAAATCATTAATAACACAATTCGACAATCTACTCCTCTCACTCTTTGCGTTACAACTCATATATAATAACAAACCTTCGCTCGTTGCCTATTTTATATTTTTAACTATGTATTTAATTATTTATTTGTTTTAATTGTCGAAAAAGTTCATAATTCTACAAAATAACCTTTCAGTGCTCAAACTCCAAATTATGCTCGAGTACAGTTTAACTTTTGTATCAATGATCACATCATCATCCAAATATTTTCATTGTCCAATAATGGCTATCTTAAAAGGTTACCAAAAACACAGGTCTTTACATGAATAAAGCAAGGGCTAATCTCTCCTTTTATTGACTTTCTCAAAAATTTTCTACTTGTAATATGAATAATAATGCGTGAAACAAACAAAATAATAGTTATAATAGAATGTTATGACTAACTCAAAGATGAATACTATGTTACAAGAATAGCCTATAACACTTTCACAACAAACCAATAACAAAAACACAAAACTATGGAGGATTTGAAATGAGATTATACCAACCAACATGCATGTTTACTTTGACTACAATTCCCTATTTATAGTTAAACAAGAAATGCATATAGGAAATTATTAACAATATTCTTTTCCTATTTATGTAAAAGAATTAAAGTATTAATTGAAAATCAACATCTTCAAAGATCTTCTAGATTCTTCAAGCGTACTTTCCATTAATTTTCAATTGCCTAGCTTGCCAAGTCATCAAAGTATCTATGAATGTTAGCATATAGATTCTTTCATTCATTATATTATAGATGACTTCTTCCTTATTCAGAATGTAGATTATACTCGATTTCAATAGCGAACTATAAATCCTCTTGAACATGTGTTACTTCAAGATGAGCATTACTTCTATTTATAGATGATTTAGATTCCCACGAACCCCAGACTAGTCTCCTTCGTAGCCACACGTGGCTCGACCCTGACCTTGTCTACATCCATATCTTTGTCTAAGCACCTACATATAATGTTGGTGTGAAAGATATTTTTAGCATGTGGAATAAGACTGATGCTTTTTAGTGTATCTGATTATTTGTCTTGACCACTAATAAAAGTACATATCAGTTCTTATTCGAGATTTCTAGATTTGATGTTATCAAGAATTTTGGATGATTACACCATAGTGCATAATTAAAGCATTTGTTGAATTCAATTCAACGGTCGTAAATATATATATGTATGTATATATATATATATATGATAATGCTAAAGGAAAATGAGTGCAACAAGCATAAAAAGTGTAAAATTGATATCTGCCATTTGCTTTAATTCAATTTAATCTCACAATTGTAATTAAGTTTTTGTAATTTTAAAAAACTCTTCCTTGCTAAACCTCTACTTCTCTCCTATAGTTGTGTATATCCATCTGTTGATAGATAAAAGGTTCGTATTGTATGTATCATTTGTTTTAATCTTCTAGTCTTATTTTGTTGTTTTAAATTTTATTATCTGTTTTAAGAATAAAGCTTTGCACAAATCTTCGGTATCGACTGTTGTTTTTGAGTTTTGCCTTTAGATGCGGGGTAAATATAGCCTAGAGAGAGGGGAAGGTGTAGAGTTGCACAAATCATCCTCAACGGCTGCTATTTGGTATCAACATCTTCTAGTCCCCTACAGTTGAAAGTGTCGTCTCCAAAGCATCTGCCATCCTTGGTGGCTACCAACTCTGAGAAGGGAGGGCCTGATCAAGGACCATTGATGAGGATGAGACGCACAAGAGGTGACTGGCCAGTAACCACAATTTGTTCGATGAAATGGCCAATAGAACAGAAGGGAAAACGATAACCGGGCATGAAGGGTGGTGGTGGGGTTGGTGTGAGTTTGGAGAAGGTTTTCATGAAGGGCATGAAGTGTTTTTAATTATCCTTTGCATTTATACATTTAGAAGCACAATGTAGATGTTCATACATGGACAGGCAAAAAAGAAAGAAAAATATAGGGGATGTTGAATGTACTTTCAATTAGCAGTGTACATTGGCCAGTATCAAAAGTGTACTGTATAATACCTAATGAAGTTTGCTCCTTTTCTTTTCTGATGTCCACCAAGTGGTCCTGGTGATTGATGAACCATGGGCAATGTGAATGACGACCAATATTCCTAGACAATCAGGCATTAATATTGGGAGTATAGCTTTGGCCATATATAACCATCTTGTATTATAACCATGGTCACATATCAGTTTCTATATATTAATGAGATTTAATTGGACTATTTGAAATACTTTGTATATTAGATAGTGTCTTTTTCATGTAGTTTTATTGAAAACTATAATGTTGATTTAATATTTTCTCTTTGAAATATAACAGAGTAAAGAAATTACTGTCCTTGTAATCAAAATTTAACTTTGTTATTCTCTAGGGATTTCATTTCCCTGTTCAAAAATGATAGGAGAAATTGCTTGCTTGCAAATTCCATAATTTAGTTTGGCAATTTAAGAGGCGTTAATAATAACATTATAACCAAACAAAGCTCATTGTAGACCTTGAATTTATGTTATAAACAATTTTGCTATGAATTGTTTCATTTTAAATACAACATCATAATTTAGGACTTATTTATTTGACATTATTTATCTAACTCACTTAGAATATCTATATAAAAAAGAGAAACCATTCTATCGAATAAATTTTTTATTGAAAGCTCATTATAAACATTAAATAGTCCGAGTATATAACCAAGGATGTATATCATATTGGCTATATAAATTTGACTTGTAGAAGAAAAATTGTCAATTAAAACATATATTGGATACTAGTGTTATGAAATTGTCACGCTATAGTATAGTAAACATTGGTAGGGCTTCAAGAAAATATACACATGTAATACAACATGTTCTTTTGTAGTACAACATCAACAACAATTTAGCTGATAATATTTAGAATAACAACTCCATGATAAATGTCCCAAGCAAGATGTGAAGCTAGATCTGCATGATAATACGGAACATTTCCATGGGGATCAACACAAAAAAATGCAGGACTGCATTCTTGAAATTCCATGCATTAGTAGTAGGCAAACCTTTACCTTTCTCAATTATGCGATCCTCCTCCTTGATGGCCTCAAAGACGCTAGCTGTAAGTTTAGCCTAAAGAAACCAACAAAGATAGAGTCAATCGATATATTCATAGCTTGAAACCATGTGAAAGTTACAAACTTAACACATTTAATGTGGAGATAACATTAATTCAAGAAAAATCCACACCTTGAAAAACAAGCAATATTTTATTAATACACACTTCTAATTGATCAAACTATCTCCAAAATAACATATGAAAACAGGTTTTACAAAATGTTGTGCCCGCATTCTTTCTTTTACTATTATTGAAATGATATTGTATTTTTTTAAAATGGAATTTGATATGTAAGATTCAAGATGTTACATGCCAATAGGCTTTTAAATTCTCTCCAAAAGACCCCTGCGAAAAAATAATCATTAATAAACTTAAATCTTGTTGATAGAAGAAAAATCATGAGTACAAAGCTGTTCCACTACTACAAAAATTTCAAGTGAAATTAGAAAAATAAAATCAAAAGTCAAATGTCAACCGACAAATCATAAAAACCCAAAAAATGAATACCATAAATATAAATTGGGAACAACAACTGCAAGTCCAAACTTTTAAATTTGGAACATGAATTTGAAATATGATTTAAGAATTATTTACCTTTTTCTTTCATTAATGACAATTGATAGTTCTACAGTCATTCACATTCATTCTCAACTTCAGATTTCCCACATTGCATTGCAATAAGAACAAAATATTGAACACATAAGGTAATATAAAAATTATATAATGAAATGATAAATACTAACTTTTGTTTATTCTTTTCTAGACAATTTCAAATGTCATAACCACAAACATGCTTCAAACAAAATTTAGATAACCTTAGAGGTTTCTCAATAGCATTTTCCTTACATCCCTTAAGTGTTCTTTCACTCCTTTTATCTTTAGGCAACTTTTTGTTGACATTCTCATTTATTTCATTATTTGAAACTATTGCTACTTTAATAACTTTTCGAGCATCTGACATGGTCTTATGAATTATTAAACACATATCATGTGATTTTTTTGCCATAGTGACAAAAAAGTGAGTATCATTTGCAATTTTTACCATGTTCAAGTCTTGTGCTTTCCCATAACCTCCTCTAAGTTCAACACCAAACTCATCATACATGATATCATTTGTTGTAGACATAGTCCATCTCTTCATAATATAATCAGGTGATAGAAGATCAACAAATTCATTCTTCAACACCACTAAAATGTGTTTACAAGGAATGCCTTGAGTCTGGAAATGATAAATATAACTTTCAAAGAGGCATTCAGTGTATCAATTTTCCTTACTGCATATGTATGACATGTTTCATCCATATATTGAATTGTAGTAGCAAACTTAAAACTAGCATTGAATTGTTTTTGAAATACTTTGAATATTGGTCTTGTGTAAATCTTTGCTACTTGAACTTCAATTGAAAGGTTAGTTTCAAGTATTGGCAAAGTCTGAAGATCATTATGCTCAGATGCCAATTGGTTGTGCCTTTGCTTCTTCATAGCTCTATCAAATCACCTCATACATTGAAACAAAGTGTTTTTATGAGTTAAAAAATGATCAATAAATGTATTCATACTTTCCGATTGTTGAGTAGTTTGAATACCAGCCGTGAACACATTCAGATCTTTTATATATGTTGGAATCCATTTTTTATGTATCTCATAAATGGATGAAAGTCACTGATTATCTTGTAAATTATTGTTCAACAGAATCTCTTCCATATGCTTTTAAGTTCAACAACTGTATTCGATTTTCGTATATTCTTATGAAATGGAAGAAAAAAAGTACCTCTTTGGACAACTCATGCACTTAGTTTATTGCTCAACTTTTTCATAATGTGCCATATGCAAAATTTATTAATGCTTCCCGAGAATACTAGAGATATTGCTGGAAACATGGCTGGATTTTGAATATCACATGAGGTGATTATTATTCAATGCTCTATTATTTCGGTTTGGAATAGAACATTCTCTAAGTTCTATTTCAAGGGATGATAAAGGATCTAAAAATGATAAAACAAACAATTGTAATGATCTACGTTAAAAAAACATATTTAATTAAAAGAACTAAACAACCCATAAACATGTTTGATTTGTTTTTATTTTATAATTATTGATACTAAATTTTAACACTTACAAACACCCATAGAATTTATGAATTTATAATACAATTGAAATATATAAGAAAATGATCAAAAACTATTATATTTATTATTAATATAATAATAATTTAAAAAAATTAGAATTAGAATTAAATTAATTATTTTATATTTAATGTTAGCATTTTTTATGTAGATATTTGAGTAGTAGGTTTCAAAATTAATTTTTATTTCTTATATGAAATAATAAAACGAAATATATTAACATTTGCATATAATTATTTTATTTTAAAATTAAAATAATTATTTCATATTAAGTACTAATCTTATTAAATAAATTATATTTTTTACCAATAAAATAAAATATATTAATATTAAAAAATTATTTATAAATTGTTATTATTATTATTGTTATTATGAAAAAAAATACAAATAAATGTATTTGACATTAAGTGAACAGCAGAAAATCCACTTCACAGATTTGCCAGAAGGGCTAATCTGCTGCACAGGGAAACAAGATAGGGAAAGCCCAAAATTATGGGTGGGTGGGAGATTAGACAATAAATGGGAAGACCGGGAATGGTTAGGTTTTTGACTTTGGTGGTTTGTTTTGACAGCTTCCTACTTCTCAGTCCCTTGCATGCCACGCCCCCACACACAAACATAGGAGTGGTATATTTGTTTATTTTATAATTTTCTATTATTTAGGTGGAGACCACTTTTTATTCCATAATTATTGTGGAGTAATTTTGGTTACTTAATTTGGGGACTGATTTAATTTTAAATTTTAATTAGGGGAGTTATTATTAATTTTGTTTTATGTTTATTTTAACAAGTTTAAAACAAACTAATATTGTTACATGATGAATTACCCTTCATTCCAATCCAATAAATAATATCAAAGTCTAGTTGAAGACTTTCCATCACCACAAAGCCTTACCGATGCGTCCAACGTTTGCGAAATTCAATTAGGATTTTGACATCCAAATTATTTGGATTCAACTCAAATAAAAGTAATACTTTAAATTCAAAATTTCCAAAACAACAAGTTATGTCGAACTTGATTTCATAAAAATGAACAGTTCAGTGTTTCTTTTATTGATTTCTTTATTTTTTATTTAATATAAAATTTCAAAGTTAACGGCAAGTATATTTTTTCTAGAGTGTGGAATGCTTTGATGCTCCTTCATATACTCCATCTCATTATTCCCATACGTCATACGAATTATATACTTAATACTTTTATGTTTATGAGTAGACATGTTCGAGGAAAAGAAAATGTTCCAATAGTAATAATAATTTGTCAGTTTTTTTGTTTTTGTTTTTGAGTAGTTGATAATTTGAAATATATAGTCGACTGAAACCAGATTGACCTGATTTTCGTTCTATTCTTTATTTAATTATATTGAGAGATTCAAAAATATTTATCATATTTGAATTACAGAATTACAGTATAAGTATTTCTTTAATATAAATGGTCTCTTTCAATTCTTTTTTTATATTATAATCATTCCTATCACCAAATAAATATTTTTAGTTTCCGAGCTTAAATTATATATTTATAATAACAAAATTACATGTGTATTTTATAGGTAATTCATATAAAAATCTGTTATTGAATTGGTATATACAAAAAATAATTTAATAATAAAAATATCCCTTCACACTAGTTTCATAATTTTCATCTCTATTTTAAAAAATAAATAGTATATTATTTGATACATTTTATTTATTTTCATATCTCATTCTTAATTTCCATCTCTATTCTTTTAAATTATAATTTTTTATTTTTTATTTACTATTTTTTATCTCTTTTATTTATTATAACCAATAAAAAATAATGATCCTTAATTTTTATTTGTTTAGCTTCTATGATTTTTTTTTAATCTTTAATTTTATTTTTTAAATTTTAGAGTTTGAATGATTATGATATTTTTTATTTAAAATTTTAAATATTTTCTAAATTTTGTAGGAGAAATATTTTTTGAAGGAGCTCGTGTATTCTCTTAGATGATGTTTCAAATAATTACCCACTATCTATGCATGGTTTACGGTTCACGACTCCATTCCCCATTCCAATCGGGTTGATGAAACTAAAGCATTAACACAAAAGTCAAAGGCAAATTGGTGACGGGTGTGGTTTGTAGGATGCGTAATTCTCTGTACTTGTGTTCGAGCCTATATATAAATATTTATTTATTTATAGGCATGGAATTATTTGTTATAATAAGAATTTTTTATTAATTTAATTTATGCTTCTGTGTAATTCTATAGAAAGAAATTTAAAAATGTTTTGTGGCTCGTGATATTGCCTCAGAATCATAATTAATTTGACTGTGGTAATTTTTTTTGCTCATATGACTTAATATTTCTTGATGACAAACAAATGGTTCTGACGCCGCATAGCGGTGGAAACAGGGCTGCACTCTTGGACATTTATAATGGCCCTAATGATGCAGGGAAAGTGCAAATGAGGCTGCCCTGCATGAGCAGTGCAGGACAAAATAAAATACAGGCAGCACTTTTGAACACAAAAAAGTCCAAACGTGGACCTCCTTGACAAGCTGCCACTAAAATGCAAAATGCCTGCATTGCATGGATACAACCACGGATTAATATAAGGTTTAAATAATTGCAGAGGGATGCACTCCTGAGCACAAGTCCAAACATGGACTGTCACGAGGCTATATCAAAATGCAAAATGGGCTGTCGTCACTTCACTTCACCTTCCACCCCATTGGAGCCCCTATATATATATACTCTGGAAACACCAACGAATCCACCAGAGGCCTCGCTATGCAGCGCCATCCCAAGACAACGGCGACAAGCGCCGCTGCACCAAGCCCCGTAATTGCCACACACCATATCAAACCTCTACAGTGACCATCTCTGAAGCACACCGCTGTCATAGATTCACACACAAGCACCGTCCGTCAGCATCTCTGTCTCTCTGATCCACATCTGAGATAACAGCCAGCATTGCCGACTACCAGATCTTCCACTGCTGTGCGTCAAACAACCTCGCCTCTTCCAGCTACCGCCCACCGCCTCTTCTAGTAAAAAGGAAGCAGGGTGTGTTCTAGCAAGCTCTGTGAAAATGATTTTATTTGTTAATGGGGTCTTTTTTTTACCGAACAAAAGGAAAGAAAATAATTTTAAAAACTTTTTAAAATATTATCTTTTTGCGCCTTTCTCAAATTAATTAATTAATGACAAGAGATTCGTCGCGGAACCCATGACTTTATGTTTATAAAATTATCAAAAAAAACATTATCTTCCGCAAAAATAGTTTCCATGAATTTGTATTCAACATATTTTCCATGAAAAACCGGAGCTTATGAAATAGCTAGCGGAGCATATGAATCAGAGCAATCTACAAAGAAAAAACCCACAATTTTTGTCGCGGGAAAGAATAATAAGGAAAAAGTCAAAGGTTCCACCGACCAGTCATTATTATAATTTAAAATAGAGTAGGGTATTAATATATACCTATTTATAATTTGACAAAAAAATATACATATACTTTTTTATAATTTGACAAAAATACCTCAATCTCATTATCCTTTTTCCGGATCTGATGACGTTGAATTGATGGAGTGTTAATGATAAGATTTAAATGACCTTATATAAAAAAAAACTTTCAAACTACTAAACTAAAATAATTTGTAAAATTAAAATCAATTATATATATACATTTTATGATTAATGAAAATTTAACACAAACTTATGTGTAAAATATGAATAATTAAAATTTATAAGTTAATTATAAATTTATAATGATTTTTATAATTAAATTTTATAAAACAAATTTAAAACTATATTATAATGTAAAATCTGTAAAGTATATTTAAAAGTATAATTAAATCAAATGTATAATTTATAATTATAAATTATAAAATTTAATTAAAATGTTATTACAAATATTAATTAAAAGTTTAATTTAGTAATTTTAATTATAAAATTATTTATGAGTTCCCATATAAATTTTGTATTAAAATTTTCATTAATAATATAGGATATAATATACATTAAGAACATTAATTTTATAAAATATTCTAATTCAATATGGTTAAAGTTTTATTATTTCTGAAAGATCACTAGCTGGAGTCTTGTTATTTATATTTAAGTTTTGTTTTCCAAATATTAGATGATTATGTTAAGGAGGTGGATAAATGCACCCACTCTTTTGATTGGTAAACTCACATTTATGAAAAGTTTTTATTGCTCACTTGTGATTTGACTAAAAAAATTCTTAGATAAGAAAATAAAAAAACAATATAGGATTAGCTCACCCACCCACCATTTATCCATATGAAAACTTACTTTTCCAAAAAAAAAAACCCTAATATCTCATTTTATTCCAAAAAAACCATACTTTTTAAAACCCTAAATCAAAAAAATGGAGAGAGCTTGAATTGAGGAGGAAGACATTGATAGTTCATAATTTGATAATGTACTTGTACTTGTACTTGTAATATTATACTTGATAATATACTTGGACATATCATTGTTAGATGATTTTCATAGTGTACTTGTTCATTTTAGTTTTATAATGTAGTAGATTTCTAGATTGATGAAATAAGTTTAGAAAAAATATTATTTTATATCATTTTATATTCCTTTTGTTATATCTATTGTACTAATGAATTGACAAATGAACAAAATAATATTTGGAGTATTTTTATGTGTGTTTGTAGCTTTATGAAAAAGTGCAGGGAAGATAGGACTTAAAATGTTGTCTACTAAATATGTTAATGCTTGAGTTGATAAATGCAAATCGATTAATACTTGATAATCTAGAATGTCAAACAGAAAATGTTATGAGATATCTAGCAAGAGTTTTATGATACAAGTTTAATAGCCGAGATGTTGCATTCATAACAAGATGAAACTATGCTCGATATCTATACATATTGAGCAATAGAACATATAGAGTAAGGACTTATCGTGCATGATGAACTGTCGTGCGAGTGTTTTTCCAAATTTGTAAACTCCCAATTAGAGGCATTAATCATTGATTGATAGTTTGAAATCATTGTCCTAAAAACTCAATTTATAGTTACTTCATCATTAATTATTCATTTGTTTGCATTCATTCATATTAATAATCTATTGTATTGCATTCATAATTAATTTTTAGGTTTAAAATTATTTTAGGTTCAAAATATTCATAATCTTGAGTTCTTTAAGCATAGTTTAAACTTGCAAATCCTAGTGCTTATCAAAACAAAGTTAAGTTTTGAGTCACATGAAAATATCATTTAAATAATTGTATTAATATATACATATACAATGTAATACATACATGGAAGACACATATAAGAGATTGTCAAAATAAAGTAAACCTATAATCTCATACAAAAGTTTACGTATCTTGTAAATCTACTCCCAATCAGAGCTATCGTCACCCCACTTATCATTAGTTTCCATATTATTGGGAGGTTGTGGGGCAGGTGTGGTTGTGGTTGTGGGTATGGATCTTGAGTTCTTTAAGCATAGTTTAAACTTGCAAATCCTAGTGCTTATCAAAACAAAGTTAAGTTTTGAGTCACATGAACATATCATTTAAATAATTGTATTAATATATACATATATAATGTAATACATACATGGAAGACACATATAAAAGATTGTCAAAATAAAGTGAACCTATAATCTCATACAAAAGTTTATATATCTTGTAAATTTACTCCCAATCAGAGCTATCGTCACCCCACTTATCATTAGTTTCCATATTATTGGGAGGTTGTGGGGCAGGTGTGGTTGTGGTTGTGGGTATGGATCATGCACTAAGTTGCGCAAAACAAATTAGCAACTCCTAATGTATCTTAGGTGTGTGGCACAGAAGTAACTCCTAATGTATCCTGGGTATCCAGTATATAAGCTTGGACACTCTCGATGAGTCTAGCCTGGACACTCTCAATGAATTTTCTACACTCTCAATGAATTTTCTATCTCGCACCATGTTATACCTAATGGCAAAAACAAATTAGAAACACATAACTCTTTGTACAAAACATATCATATAAATATAAATCATTTGTTCAATTAAGTATGTTGAAACAAAATTTATTTGAATACTAATCATAGAATATTATTAATGTTCAAAAAGTACCTATCGAACTTTATTGTTTCGTTCAAAATTCATATGATGAACTTTTTATATATGTTCAGCAACTATATAGCAAACAAAATAATTAAACCTATAGCTCTGATATTCCCAAGATCATGGCAAGGTCTATAACAGGTTTACCGGTTGTATAAAGGAGAGGAAGGTTAATCTGTCTATGTTATACTAAAATAATTTTCTCCTTTTTATAACTTGACAAAGAGTTTGTAGGTTTCTTAAATAATCAATCATAGATTTATTTGTTTGCTTGGTAATATGTTAGTGTCTTATACAAAATCAAATTAGCAACAAGTATATAAGGGTGTAAAAGACAAAAACATATGATATACGTGATTTGATTAATGTGATCTACTTCATGTTGGTGAGGATGTACCTACATCGAGACTAATCTATTATAATATCAATACAGTAAGATCTTGTCCTTTTTACAACAGGATGAACTCTATGCTTTTACATACAATTACAAAAATAGTATTGTTTTACAACTCATTCACTGTGATGTAATATTTAGCATACTCTGCTTATGCATATTCAACTGTTTCCTCCAAATTGGCCTTCAATCACTCTTGTAACAAATTAATATATGTTGGTTGTTTGTAGACGAATGAAATTTAATCAACTTAATGTGAATCTCTTTTTTAAACTTTTGCTATTAGATATTCAAAAACTCTCTTTTTTGCGCATCTTTCTATCTCACTTGATTCTTTATGTATGATGTTTAGTATAAGTGAGGTATATCTCTTCCTTAAATACGACAATCATTGCACAAAACTACCGGCTAGGGTTAGTAATATTCTATCATTTATCTCCACATTTGAATCTTATCACACTACCCTTTGGATGGTTTCCACGTGTCCATTTAGACACTCTAGTTACTCCAAGTATAATGTCAGGACAACTTACTAAAACAACATTTTGATGCACGTCATGACATTTGACCTCACTAAGTCACACTTGCCTAGAAGATGATTGTCTTATAACCTTGAAGATTTGTTCTACTACTTACATGCGAGTGTGTTAGATGAGCACCTTACGAATTTATAACATTCGAATCTATGAGTCTTTGAACTTCTAGTTTAGACCCAACGACAATTAAAACTTCGAGTCTCTAAATGTTGAGTCTCTAGTTTAAACCCAATGACTACCGGAACTTCGAATCTATCAATCTTCTACCTTCAACTCTATGGATCTTTTAGGAAGGATACTTATGCAGATAATACAAACTTACACCATAAATAATTAGATTTATTCTACAAGCTTACTTAAAGAAATTACTCTTTTAAGTTATCTAACCAAGCACGGTGTATACTTTGCCCAGCTTGCCAAAGAATAATAACAACAAAAGGCTATGAGAACAATGGACTCGGTTGTTTGTATTACATATGACGATTCTAAAAACGAGAAGAAGCATAAGGATGGAGAAGAATAAGAGAAAAAATAAAAATCATACCTTGCAATTCAAAGTGGATTAATTGTTCATTTGTTCGATAAGAAGATATTTATGGAGAAAGAAGCATATAGAGGAGTGATAGGTCAAAGAAAAAGCATATGAGGGAAATGGAGAAATTTATGTAAGATGCCAGAAAAGAAAGAACAACAAAAGATAATGAGTGTGTTAATGATTATTTGTATAATTTACTTATAATATTAAATATATTTTTTTACATATTTTAAGGTGAGTGTAGAAATCAAAATGAGAAATACATTTATTCATTTATGTTAATTAATTTGATAAGTGTATATATATCCTCCATCTTTAAGATATTATAATATTACTCCGTCCATTTTAGTATCTTCCGTAAAAAAAGAGGGAACGCGTAGCAGCATTGTCAAGGCCGGAGAATGAATGAGAGCACCGAACACGGGAATTCCAATTCCCCTTTGCAGATCCCACCGAACAAGTGGTTCGAAAATTGCACCGACTTTGGAATCAACAAATACAATGCCACTACTTGAGAAACATTTTTTTAAAAAAGGTCAAATTGATGTGCAGTTTACAGAAAGCATGTTTTACAAACTATTTTCAGTCTCGCTGCACATTTTTTTTCCTTTCCTCAACAATTCTCACCATCTGATTTAAAACAAAAACAAAACTACTTTTACATAAACATGACAAGAAAAGTACAAAAAGAAGACAAGGCATTTTATTTCAAATCAAGAAAGTCAAGGGACCCTGAAAAATGAAAAGACACTACACCCCCCGAGGAAAACTCTAGACCTCCCCCGCCATCGGCTGAGGCACCTGACACTTGCAAAGATTGCCTCATTTAAAACCTAATGAGAATTGAGATATACAAATTTACAAAACCTCATCAGGAAAACGAGTACATCCTTTGACAATAGCTTGGAGGGAACCCTGGACGAGCCACCCAAAACCTAACAAGGATGCACAAAAAATAAATAAAAATCAACTGATAAAACCATCAGCAAAACAAACTTCATGCTATGGATGTTCAAAAATGCTGCAACAGCACTTGTTATTAGTTTCATTGGTGGTATAACCCGATATAGGTGTTATTAAGAGATGAACTAAACGAAGTTGGAAGTGAATATGGAGGCCCATAAGCTCATATGTTCAATTTCTCTTCTAATTTTGAGTGTTTCTGTTTTATTATATTCTTTACTCTGCATAATTACTTATTCTTAATCCTCCTAGTTTTCTGGTATATTCTATTCCCTTGTTGACTTAGGTAAGAAAACAAATATACCCAGTAGAAACAGAAGGAAGACGAGTTAAAATGCAAAAATGTTGTTCTTTTGATCTGAAAGAAAAAACTGAACAATTAACAGATAGTCAATGCTTTGAACATGAATTGAGGATATGGCATACCCTTAATTCAAAGGTCCTGAGGTACAAAGTGAGTGACAATTGGTCCAGGAATCAGCATGAAATCCACAATACATGATCATAAAATGTAATCTTCAAGCAATTCGCTGCAATAGAAATTTTAGTCACATTAAAAAGGAATGCTGTGACAAGAAACAGGGATCATTATATTTAAAACAAATACATTGCACACCACATTCCTTAAACATGAAACATCAACAAGATAAAAGTTCTAGAAAAGACATATCAGAAATGCATAAGTGACAATAAGAGATGCATGGCCAAGAGATAAAAGATAAGATGCAACCCAGGAAATAAGGAAAAACTTATGAATAGCTAGATTCAACCTGAAGCTGCCTAGCTCAACTGAGTGTTAGTGTAAGTTAGATGTAGAATTTAATACCTGCCAATTTGGGAAACTGCACATGGAGGGATGCCCCAACAGAAACAATATGATGGAAACTTCTAGTACCCTTTTTAGCGCTGCTTATAGCAGAAAAATAATTGGGGAGGCTAATGGATATCTACAAAAATTTCATAGCTACATCAAATATGTTTGGGCCATAATGAATTTATGCATGCAGAAACAATATGGCACTGTACTGAACTGTAACTCCCTATAAAAGCAGAGAACATTATATTCTCAAATTACGTTCAGAGTGAATAAATTATTTGCATGGCATATTTCCGTGATAGGAAACGAAACCAAACACAAAGATCTAGGATATTTTAGAAAATAAAAGAAAAAAAATACAAGGTTGTTGTTGCATTAATTATTGCAACCCCAGATGTTCTGCATGCAAAAATCAATATATATTTTTCAATTAAGATCTCAATGAACCAGGATACACAGATTACAAAGTTTCAAGGCTTTCCATTCTCATATGGGAACTATACATAGGATGGAGTAATGCATATGACTGCATTCCAATTCTCTCCCACATTCTTGACACTGCTGTCACTTGAGTGCTGGCAGGTGCAGCCCACAGGATGAGGAATATAGCTTCCATAGTTTACCTTCAAATTAGTGTCGTTTGCCCTGATTGTTGTCTCTTTTGAGTTGGACCTTTAATTTCTTATTTCCTATTTGGAACCCATTCATGACACCAATAGCTGATTGAGCAGCTGCAGGCGAATCAAAACTGACAAATCCTGCAAATAGAGGCATGTTAAAGCAAATAAAATTACCCATCCCAGATTCAAAGGAAAATAAAATGCCTACCAAAGCATTTGCTAGCACCAGTGGCTTTGTCAATGAACACCTTAGCACTCAAGATCTTACCAAATTGTTGAAAAGCATTAGCAAGCTCTACATCACCATATTCTTGTGGAATGTGATAAATGAACAAATTAGCACCAGTAGGACCTAAAGCAATTTTACAGCTTGATATTATTAGAAATCTACCTACAGATAAAAGGCAAGATTACAAAAAATAAAAAAATAAAAAGCAAGATTACAAACCTTCTACCTGATGACCAGGCATTGAACCCACACCTGGAGATGTTGCTAAATTACTGTTTACATGTGTAGGTGACACTGAACCAAAAGACCAGTTATTCAAAGGCCTGTGGCTCATCATTCCTTGATGGTTCACAGTGGGATAATGAAGGCCTGCCACTGCAGGATAAGAAGAACCCAGATAGCTTGCAGATGCTACAGCAAAGTTCCTTGGATCCATAACAGGGAAAAGATTTGGATTAATCCTCCGTAATGCATTTCCCTGGTTTACAGGAGGAATCATGTTATGGAAAGCCAGTTGATTTTGCATTGGGGGCAAGTGGTACTGCATGAAACCATAAGTTCCAGGACCCTAAGAAGGGAATGAGATGATAATGAAACTCAGAACTACAACATAACA
Source organism: Taxillus chinensis (assembly GCA_023512835.1). Classification (NCBI taxonomy): domain Eukaryota; kingdom Viridiplantae; phylum Streptophyta; class Magnoliopsida; order Santalales; family Loranthaceae; genus Taxillus; species Taxillus chinensis. The sequence continues at coordinate 7,792,889 of CM042090.1, read as the reverse complement.
TGGTTCAAAAACAGTAGATAATTTTTTTATGGAAGCTGTTGGCCTATAGTAATGTAAGGAGTGGTTCCACAGTCCATACAGTAACACGCTTATATGTTATCTTATGCATTACAGAATGCAGCAGCAGTAATGAAATGCTAATTTAATGAAGCACAACCTGATACCCATATCCATTGTAGTGAGAAACATAACTCACTGTAGGGGCTCCATATAAAGAGGGATGCTGTGTGTTTGGCACATGAGAAACCTGCAATTGAGCTTTTCGAGCCCTCCGTGCTTGTCGTTCTTTTTCTGTGTCTGCCCATTTGACAATTAAAGGAACACCAGATCCCTGATAAAATGATCATTTTAGCTTTAATTAATAGTACGATAGGGTAAGAGTTAACAAACGAAACACAAAATATAAGAGCACTATCTTACTCATCACATTCTCCCTCACTTATGGCTATTTCAATATGCTTATATAAAATTTACATTGCAACTTACAGCATTATCCCTCACTTATTGCCGTTTCAATATGCTTATATACACAACTTCCACTACAAAAGGTATAGGGATAAATCAAGGATTGCTTTACTACCTCAATGACAACAATAATAATGAGATATGCTTTGGTAGACTTTGAAAAAGAAGGTAGTTCCTTTCGTGAATTTAATAAAAGATATGTATGAAATAGTTGTAACAAATGTAAAATTGATAGTCAATTAACGAATAAGTTTTCGGTTACAATAGGAATACATCAATGATTAGCCTTTAGTTCTTTCCTCTTTATAATAGTTATGGACAAGATAACTAAAATTATTCGCGACGATATACTATATGTTGTTTGTTGATGATAATTTTTGATCGATGAGATCAAAGAAAGGATTAACCAAAAAATTGAATTGTAATAATAATAATAAAGCATTTTGTAAACTAAGGAACTTAAATATGACTAAGGAACTTGATTCAGAAACATGAACCTCCATTGTAACTTTTCCATTGATGGCCTCCAAAGCTGAACAAGCTTGTTCCTTGGTCTCATACTTAACAAAAGCACATCCTGCACTAATCAATACGATTATAATTTCAGGAAAATGACTTTGTTCTGATAAATTCAAGTTCTTGATTTAGATTGCAACTAACCAGCCACCTAAAGAAATTAACGAGTACCTTTACTAGTCTGTGGAGAACCTCGTAGAATTTGTATTTCTTTTATAGTTCCATATTTAGAAAACAGATCAAAAACTTCAGAATCAGAAACATTTTTAGGAAGCATACCAACAAAAAGTTTGTGCTCTGCATCATAGAAAAAATACAAAATTAATAAACATTGTCTAATGATAAAATTTAGCATGCGATAAATAAAAGCAATTATGGAAAACATTTCACGTATAGAGCGTACCAAGCCTTTCCAGCTCTCCATCAGCATACTTCACTTGCAATGGGCTAGATGCCTAAAGTGGACAGACAAACATGGTTCCTTTTAATAAAATAAAACATAAATAAAAATAATTTTAAAAGAAAACATATAAATTTAGGTGCTCATAGATTTAGGGTAATTGTACAAATATGCAGATTGATTTTTACTTTTCAGTGTGAAGCAAATCATGGCCAGTAGCCAAAAGAGAAGCCACTGGGCCACCAGCCATGCTTTTGAAGCTTCCAAAAAAAATTGCAATTGATAGATGTTTCCATCCATTTCCGTGTTTTGGAAATGTTTTAATATTTGGAAGAGCAGAGAGCTGGAAAAGATTGAACAGAATATTTGAAGAAAAGCAAGAACATTCTTTGTGAATATAGATTTGGTCCAGCTCCATTGAGGGAGAAAATAAAAACTTGGCTAAATTTATACAAATACAAACAACTTACTGACACATTTCTGTATCAGATATGGAATCCATTTCTAGGCAAACGTTATACTTATTTAATACCATTTTGAACCTGAACATCAAACAAGATGTATTGTAATATGGTTCAATAATTCTTTAGAATCTTTAGAGTATCTGTGAAGAGTAACACATGGGTGATCGGCGAGTGTGTTTTTGCCCCATAGAATATTTATTCATAAATGCAAAACTGGATGAGCTCTATGCACATTCCAACCACAGCTGACACTAAACCTGCAAATTTTACTTGCTTTGCAATCATATTAGAGCTAAATTCATAAACCCAATTTAAATAGTTTTTGAAAATCCATATTATTATTTCAATGCATCACACAACAATATTGACTATGCAGACGGAACAACGCTTTTCGTCTGCCTGTAGTAAAGCCAGCTATTGTTTTTGTTTTTGTTTTTTTTAGAAGTTGAAATTCTTGATTTTAATGGCATTCATAGACTAGACAGGGTATATATCAGGCCTCAGTATAAAACCATTTTTGTGCGTGCATTATTAGTGTGTGTGTGTGTGTGAGAGAGAGAGAGAGAGAGAGAGAGAGAGAGAGAGAGAACATTATTATGACGGTGTTAAATTACACACACAAACACATTGCTCGCACGTAACTGTTTTCTCAAAAACGCTAACGATATTACTGACTAACAATGAAGAGCAAGGGACGCGAACACGGGTAAGCAAGGAAAACAACAAAACAATCGTGCTCACTCACCCCTGAAAGCGTTCGCTTATTATGGCACGCACTGATCGCCTTGTCTGCTTCCTCCCTGGACGGACATATAAGAAAACAACACCCTACCATAAACAAACCAGGAATTAGGGATTTAGACAGCGATTTAGAGTTCAAATCCAGGCAATCTCGAACCGGATCGAGATCGGAACCGCTAAAATCGACCCCCTCGAGGAAACATGAAATCCACAATGCAAATAAGCAATGAGAATTGAAAAGCAGAGTGCGAGCGAGCGAGGGGGAGTGTAGGGAGACGAACCTCGCGAGGCTCTGGTAGTCTTGTCTTTGATGATGTTGACTTCGTCGACTATGGCCAACTCTTCGAACATTGCGAGGAGCTGACATTCGGTCATGTGCTTCGGGACCTGTCCTACGAACAGCTTCACACTCTCTCTCCCTTTGCTTGATTTTTGAAGGAGGCTTTGTTCTTCCGCCATTAATGCCGACTCTCTCTCTCTCTCCTCGCTCTCTGTTTTTTGTCTCCTACTGTCTTGGGTCAGCTTGGCTTGTTTAGAGATAGAGATACCAGGGGTTCGTTGGTCTGGTTAGAAAAAAAAAACTGATGAAAGTGTTTGAATAATAAATTGATGGTGAAATAATTAATAATAATATAATTTTAAATTTAATAATATTTTTAAAGATTTATTGAATTAAAAATTGAAACACAATTTGATTACTGGTATAGAAATTTTGACTTATAAAATAACACGCAAATATATAAATGAATATATAGAAATTTTTAAATATTTCTAGCCTGGAGATTTGGGACAGGAATGATTCCTAAACTCGTTTATATAAGGTAATTTAGTGAGTTTACTAGGTATCCACTCTAATTCAGAACGAGTTTTGAATCATCATAATCAGGTTCGGGATGAATTTAGAATACAATTTTCTTAGACGAAACGAGTAGTTCGGAATAGGAGTGATCCATCTCAAATCCGTCTCATTGTCATCTCTACTTGTGTGTAGAAGATTTGGGAAATACGCATGAGCGGAAATCCCTAAAATGGCCCTTTGGCGGTTGCTTTCCCCGGCTTTGTGGAGTGAATGTGGACACTCTTCTACATTTTGGATGATACGTGCGTGCTGCGTGGATCACGACGTCCCGTGTCAATAACGCTGAGTCAAGTCGTTGAAAACGTGCCGAGTTCACCAGCCTTTTTTTTTGTCCCGCCAACTCGGGGGACTGCTATAATTTTTTCAACTCAACCTTCAACGGTTCAAGTTCAACCGACCAAAAATAAAGCAGAAGGTCAGAGCAGGCTTGATAAGTAAGTGTGTGTGTGTATTATATATAAAGTATAAATATGAAAACGCTAACACTGACGTTGCATATTCTAGTTTCTGGATAACTATCCCATTTGAGCTGTAAACTGCAAATCCTGCAAGTGCATGTAATATGATATAGTTCACAGTTATCATGAAATATGAAGCTAAAAGGAAATAATATTGACTCTCACCTTTCTCCAAAAGAGGAATACCAATCTCATAATCTTCTTCACCGGAGAGAATACAACTAAAAACAAAAAAAAAATCAATTAAAAATTATAAAAAAGAATAATTTTTTTACTGGATAGATATGAGTGTTTTGTAGCTTCAAATTAAAATAAGTTAAAGTATTAGAGTATATAAAACCAGTCAAGTCACTCGAATCAAACATAGGCATGTTAGATTGACATCTTCGAATCTGCTCTCTCCTAATTGGATTGGATTTCTCATATTGGTATTAGTGATGTCGTATTATTATTTTTTGGATAGTCTAATCATTTTTAGAAGGAGGTTGTCGAATGAGCTTCTCAAACTAAACAGTATCAAATTAGAGCAGTGAGTTTCAGATTCATCTTCGTCCTATTGGATAGCATATCACTGGATTTGATTTTATGGTGTTAGCATTAATTGTATTATACACAATTAATGTTGTAGTTGTATGATTGTTTTAGTCGTTTGATATTATTGTGTCTTGCCATTTATAAATATAGCTGATATTATAATTGAAAGTGTGCGTGTGGCGGTGTGTGGGTGTGGCCTAAATTAAATTAAAAAATGAGTTTAACAAAACACTTTCTCCCACTAGCGTGACTTGTTTCAGTTCTGGAATAGTTGGCAAATATCTAATTCCAAAAGTCTATTTATAGAATTCTAGTGCAACTGAGACACACATAGAAAGAAAAAATATAGCCTCACAATCAACAAGCAATTAATTAGAACATTAATTTTAAACTTATAATAAACACGAATAGATAAAATTTTCTAGCTTTACCGTGTGTGTTAGATCTTAGATTGAAAATTTTCTTTTTCATGCTCAACACTTGAAGTTCATGAACATCCAGACCACTGTTGTTGTTTTTCTTTCTATACCCTTTAACCTCAACAACATTGTCAGTCCCTTCTCCATGGCCATCTGATGGATCAGTTAACCTTCTTGGACTGCTTACTGAAATCTGCAGCCTATGGGCAATGGGAGAGATATATATTACTCATATTTTCCTTGCAACTTTGTTTTCCGAGGTAAGTCACTGCACCAACCTTTTTTCTGGTCTTCCAATCCACATCTTGCTTTCCCATTCTTTGCTCAAAAGGCCTAGAAGTTTTTTTTTCTGTTCGTTATTTCCCTTTTATTGCTAATTTCTGATCCTTAGAATGTTCCAACAATATAGCCAATGCTTCTCTAGCTACGTTTCTTTTTGCTTCACCTGTTTAGCAAACTTTCATTACTAAGAGCAAGAGAAAGCCCCCTTTTCAGAGGGACTACTACGTTCCAGACACACTTTCTTCACTCTTAAACCTTTCCGAAGATCTTCAAAGGTAGGCCATGATGAGCAGCATCAACCTTGGAGCAAGCAGGAAGTGCATTTGATAGGGCTCCCATAGCTTCAGCTGCTATTTGAGTACCCAAACCAATATCATGCATGTCCACCATATTCCTTCCAATACCATAGGGTTCCAGCTCATTATCTTCGGCGTTTCCTGCCAGATACTTTGAATCTGAATGATATGAACCTGTCATTTTCTCAGTGACAGTTGAGAACATTTTGTTTTCATCAAACTCATTACCTAAAGGGTTCACTTATCTTATCGCTTAATGGGTCTACTGGCTTGTCAGTAAGACTGCTTCCTCTTTCACCAACATGGCTTTGAGCCCATTCGAAGGCTTTTGTATGACAAATTGAAATTCTAAGACCAATTCTCTTGGCCAAACTTTGAGCCCTCTTTGACCGTAAAGTGATATATTGCAAGAAGTCCTTGCAAGCTGAACCTCTCGATCAGGCATGTTGACACAATTTAAGCGACAGAAGATTCTCAAATGTGGACAGGATCGGATTCTAATGATTCCCCAGGGTCTTGAGATTCAGTGCTACTTGTCTTCGTACATTTTTTGTCATATGCATCAGTGGTCGCAGAATGAGATGAAGATCCCATGTCCTTATCAGGCGCATCAAAAGTTAAATTTTCTTTTACCTCTTGCAATCTGAGTTAATGTTTTCCTCCATATTTCTCATCCTTCCATGACACTCCAGCCCATCATGCTTCTGATCAAATTGAACTTGTTTTTTTTTTTTTTTACAGTAAATTCTTCATCATCATTGTCTGTGATATATTTCTTCTGTTTGATTTCACACGAAGTAAACAAGGCCAACTGGTGTCTGCGTTAAAACTCATCCCACGTGAAGTTAAACCACAGCCATGGCGTGCATGAGGTGAACCAAGTAGTTTTCATCGTGAACATCCTGATTAAAAATAAGACGCGCTGATGATGAAGGCAAGGCATTATAGATTAAAGGATTCATTATATATATATATATCAAAAACAAAGTCTGAAAAATTTAGCAATGTCGTAGCAAACAACCAACCAACTACTTCTACTCGGTCAAGGATACGCGCATTTTAGCAAACTATTAGAAAATAATACAACCATAAACTATTGATAAGCGGATAAATAGTTTGCCAAACATTACTAAGCTATATATATAATGATTAAAGTACGCCATTCCTCATCTACAAACAATATATAAAATTATACCCAAATAATAGTAATAAGCCATTGCTAAACAAAATTATGAAACATGAACCAGAAACAATGTCAAACGGCACCATAATACAATGAAAAAAAGAATAGAAACTACAATGACTGACCTACTGTTGACTGCCCCAGTGCAGGAGTACGACATGCTACTTTGGTCCCGCATGTTTGTTCATCATCGTCATCATCACTGTCAAGCACAATTTTATCCTCGAACGAATCGTCTACAACAACTGTGACGCTTTCATCACACTCTGGACTATCCGACGACACTTGGGTATCGACAATCTGTGTTCCAACCAGATGCTCTTCAATCCCAACCGTGTCGTCTGAGAGAGACGTAGTTGGAAACCATTGTCGTTGTTAGTGGGGCAGTGCACACTCCATACAGAGTACACGCCAGGGTTTGGAAAGAAGGGTTTCAGGTACGAAGTGAGATTTGGGGAGCGAGCACGGACGAGAATGAAGCAGAACGAATCGGGGGTGGGAAGCGATGCGAGAGGAGCATGGCACAGCAAATTCAGATGCAACGCATTGGCGGTGGTTTGTGGGGCTCAGGCGAAACAACCGCTGGCTTGGCATTAAATACAGGGTTTTGAATGTTGGTTCACAGGAGCGCGAAAGTAAGGCATGTATTTATATATAAAAATTTAAACGTGTGCTTAAAGGACGTCGGTCGGGCATTTGGTCTAGTGGTATGATTCTCGCTTAGGGTGCGAGAGGTCCCGAGTTCAATTCTCGGAATGCCCCATTTTGTAATACTTACTTTTTCAAAAAAAAAAAACAAAACATGAGTCGTGTATTTAATAAATTAGAGCATTTGGGCTGGCGATTTTGTTAAGGACCTAAAGTTAACCTGGGTATTGTGCGAGTTTAATTCTCGGCCCAGTAATATTTATATTTTCCAAAAAAATCAAAACATGAGTCGTGTATTTAATAAATCAAGCATTTGGGCTGGCGATTTTGTTAACCGCTTGAGGACCTAAAGTTAACCTGGGTACGGTGCGAGTTCAATTCTCGGATTGTCCCACGTATTGTTGATAAACTGTCTGTGAGTGATCAAGAGCATTTTAACATATATATCTGTGATTGAAATTTTAAATATAGACTTAATTTTTAAATTACACTTCAATACTCATCTATAAATTATTTATATTTATATTAAAATAATTCTTTTTATTTTTCTATCTCTCTTGTTTTCACGTGTCTATTAGGCCTGGCTCATCTTTTTTGCTGATTTGGAGGCGATGACGGAATGCCACCTCTAGCTCATCTTTTATGGCCTCCTCTTCTACCGATCTAGATGTTAATGACCAGACCCTGCCTGGTTCAATTTTTGGAGCACAGCGTCGGGCTACTTTGCTTTCCTCACCAATGTTTTTAGCCAGTTCCTTTAGGCGGGAGAAAAGAAGAGAGAGATAATGAATAGTAATTCAATGTAAAAAGTTAATATAGGATTTTCAGGCGTAAAGAGTCTGTTGGAATATGAATTTAAAATTTTGCTCTAACATTTTTAAAAATGTTCTAGAAAATCAAAATATGAGATATATTTAATAAATTATTAAAAATATTAATAATTACACACCCCTACATCCACGCACAAGAAACAATACATGGAAAAAAAGAGACAACAAAAGATCATAATAAATATGTTGATTTCTTCAAACCCTTCAACAAAAGAGCATTTGGGCTGGCAATTTGGTTACCTAAGGTTGATTCTCTGACTTACCTAGGTGTTGCACATTAAGGCATTACCGGGAGATTAAAAGTGGAATTCTACTCCAATCTTATTGGAATGAGTTTCAGGTTAATATAATCAAGCTTGAGATTAGTTTTTTAAAAATAAAAGGGATTCAATATAGGAGTCACTTGTCCTCTTACATAGAAATAGCAATTTCACAAATCATGTTAGCGCCTCACCTCAATCGTATTGAAATGGTCTTCAGATCAATGTAATCAAATTGGAAATGAATTTGAGATGAATTATGGACTGAGATTAGTGATAGTATGGCTAACCCGTGCCACCAAATGAGATATGTGCGAGCCGACTCGGTCATAGTCTCGCATACCCAAAAAAAGAAATGATTTCTTTTGGCATGCCGTATGGTTATATTTATATACTGTAGATTAGGAGCATTTCAGTACAACAAAAGATCAGTATGGTTATATTAATATATCGTAGAGCAGGAGCATTTCAGTTTGACAACAAATTAAAGATCGAAGGCAAATATGGTTATTTATTTCTAGCATCCTATATATGCCGTTAATTACTGGTGAGCCCCATGCGGTAAGGGACTGCCAAGACATGCTGTGATGGAAAGAAATGAAGGAAGATAGAATGTGGTGCGGTACGAGGGTATTGACGTCACAATGACAACTAGCCTCAGTGCCGTGGAGAAGTCTTGCTCGGCATTGGCATTGAGTTCGGAGTTTTCATTTTCAATTTCTCAGCTCCAACTCCTGTAGTGCACTCTGTAAACAAAATTTTTAATTTTTTAATCCTAATATAATTGATTTATGCATCACAAATTCTAATTCCTAAATTCTTAATTTTTTGATTATCTAAATTCCTAATAATTAATATTATTTTTTTGTTTTTAATTTATTAATTAATTAGTTCAACCGAATGATTAAAAGAAAATAAAAATTAGAAAATGTGAATTAGCGATCCTCGTCTAACCTATTAACTGTTGTATTGTTGCCTCCTCGGTAGTGATAGACAGTAGATAAATCATAAATAAATAATGACTAATTGTTTATCTTATTTTTTAAAATCTATGAAGGCCTAATGGGATCACTATAATTACTATCAATAATTCAATATTATGACATATCTAATATCTTTAAATAATATGACATATTCACTTTTATCCGTTTGGCTTATTACTATAACTTACTTATCTAGTTATTTTAGTTTTTCAATTAATTAATTTAATAAAATATTTTTATTCTATTTATAGATCTAAAAGTCATCTACAATTGATGCATTCTTCAAAAGAACAAATTTTAAAAACTTATAATCTAATGCATCATTGTCAAACCCTGCCATTGATATTCTAACTTCTTCTACTAGTCCTGCAAAATCTCCAAGAATTGAAACCATTACAGTCAAGTTGGATTCTTTGAAACATGATCTTAGAAAGCATTCACGAATATTGGATTATGATGTCAATCAACACAATGAAATTTGGCGATCTTACATTAAGAATGGTCCATACCAACCTATTCTTTCACATTATCCAAAATCTTAATCGAAAGTTCATCTTCGTAGTTTCCAATCATCATGGTTTAAGTTATTTCATTTGTAGTTAGAATATTCTCCTTCTAAAAATGAGTGTTCTATCATGTTATCTTTTTACTCAGTTAAGGTCTACATTAGCATTTACAGTTGATGGATTTTAGAATTGGAAGAAAGTTAGGGATGGACAAAATTGTGCTTTTTTGAATCATATTAATAAATATCCTAATAGTATTCATAAAATTGCTAATAAATCATGTAAGGATTTAATGGAGCAGACTCAACATATAGAGAGAGTTGTTAATAAATTTATTTCCGAGCAAATTGCAAAGAATCGACTTCAACTTAGAACTTCGGTTGATTCAGTCTTTTGACTTGCAATTCATGGTTGTGCTTTTAAGGGACATGACGAAATAGAAGATTCAATGAGTTGGGGGATTTTTTTTTTTTGAATGCTCAATATATTAAGCTCATACAATGACAACGTTAAAAAAGTTGTATTGAAGAATGCTCCCCAAAAATGTCTCTTACTTATCACCAAAAATTCAAAAAGAAATTTTATATGTTATTTCAATCAAAGTAAAGAATGCAATTTGTGAGGAAATTGGTGATACAAAGTTTTCTATACTTTGATGAAGCTCATGATGAATCAAAGAAAAAGCAAATGTCTATAGTTTTGAGATTTGTTAACAAATATGGTATTTTGAAAGAATGCTTTTTTGAGCTCGTTTATGTCTCTCACACTACAACATTAACTCTTAAAAATGCAATATATTATGTATTGTCTTATCAAAAAATTAGATATTCAGGATATTCGAGGACAAGGATATGATGGCACAAGTAATATGCATGGAGAATGAAATGGATTACAAACATTGGTTTCAAATGACTGACCATATGCTTACTATGTCCACTATTTAGTGCATCGCTTATAATTGGCATTAGTTACTGCATAGCGAGAAATTACCATCATTTATAAATTTCTTCGTTAAATTGTCATATATTGTCAATATTGCTAGTGCTTCATGAAAGTGTAATGACGCATTGAAAGTCCATCAAGCTTCTCAAATTGAACATTTGTTTTCCATTAGAGAGCTAGAGACTGGTAGGAGACTTAATCAAATAGGCAATTTACAACGACCAGGAGATACTTATTGGAGTTCTCACTTAAGATCTATTTCAAGCTTGATTAATATGTTCAGTTTTTGAAGTTCTTCTTAAAATCATTGATGATAGGACTTTTTGGGATCAACAAGGTGATGCAGATGCAACCTATGAAGAATTAACATCATTTGATTTTGTCTTTATTCTACATCTCATGAAAGATATTATGCAGATTACTGATTTATTTTGTCAAGCTTTGCAATCTAAATCACAAGACAACTTGAATGTCGTGCATCTTGTTTCATCAACTATGACACTTCTCCAAAAGTTAAAAGATGATATATGGATAACTATACTATCCAAGGTGAAAGGATTTTGTGAAACACGCAACATTGATATGAATGCTCTCTATGTTGTAAGAGGAGATTGAGCTCGTCATGAACAAAGTGAATTTACAATTGAGCATCATTATCAAATAGATATTTATATGTTGCAATTGATTCTCAATTATAAGAATTAAATGAATGCTTTAATGAGCATGCAGTTGAGTTACTTATGTTCGGCTTAGCTTTGGACCCTCAAAATGGATATGATTCTTTCAAATGTGATGTTGTTTGGCAATTGGTAGACAAATTTTATCCACGAGACTTCACAAATGAGGAGAAATAATGGTTGAAAATAGAACTTGTCCATTATGAGTATGATGTAATTCAACATACAGGATTTAAAAAAATGTCCTTCATTTATGATCTTTGTCAATGGTTAGTAAAGACTAAAAGATCAGCAATCTACCAACTTATTTATAGAGTGATTATTCTTGTGCTTACTCTTTCAGTTTTTATTACAACAACAAAATGTTTATTTTCAGCCTTGAATATTATCAAATCTAGGCTTCGAAATAAAATGGAAGATGAGTTTCTTACTGACTCCTTGATTGTGCACATTGAAAGTGAAATTGCCATGCAACTTTATGTAGAATCAATTATAAATGACTTTTGAAATGTAAAAGACTTTCAAGTTTCATTTTGATAAATGTTTTAAACTTTCAATTTAAACGCACCCATAATTTTGTATAAATCAAATAATTTTTGAATGAGTCATGTATTTATATTTTTATTCTTGTTGTGATTTTTTGTTGTTGTTTCTTTTTTGTTTGGTATGTCTCCCTTGCTAAATGATTTTTTGCCTGTGTAATGAATGCGGTATGTCTCCCTTGCTAAATGATTTTTTGATGAGTCATATATGAGTTAGGATGGCGACAACTTTGGATTGACAACAGTCAATTATTACTTAAAGGTCCACTTTTCTTATTATTTAATGATGCAATAAATAATATATATAATTTTTCCTTATTATCCACTTTTCTTTTTTGTTTGGTATGTCTCCCGCTTGAAACTCTTTTATTATATATGTATGTAATATTGACCGGATAACATATAAAATAATGATTCTTCCCATACATTTACAGGCTTGAGATGGTGGTGGGTTGTGATGAAAAAGGAGGCATAAGTGGTTTATAAACAAGGGAAAAAGAAAAAGAGGAAGGAGTAGCTTTGTATTGAAGACAATTTTAGACAGATATAATGAGAGGGAATGAGGAAGACATTCATTATTCATTCATGGCCGCTAGATTTGCCCGCTTCCCATACGATTGACTTCATTATCACCCACACAGAAGATATTTAACTCAAAATATAAAATGTAAATTGAAAGACTACAATAAAAATAACACAATATAACCGTTGCATAAGGTATGTCCCGATTAACCTGTATGTAAATATAAAATGTAAATTGAAATACCATAATAAAAATAACACAATATAACTGTTGTATAAGGTATGTGAATGTCCCAACCTGTATGCAACCTATCATTTAGTTATGTTTAGAAAAAAACACAGAATGTGGGTGCGGGTGCGCTGCATTTAGAGGTTTTTTGCATTTAAAATTCCCTACACCACCCACATGAATTTGACAGGAACAACGTGAGTTGACTTGTGTGTCCCATTGTCTCCGGATCTGACAGCGAAGCCACAATACCTAATACTTCCAATTTGCATAGGGTTTTTCTAGTGACAACATTGAACAAGAGCCACTCCCTTCCAAGCTCGTAAGTCTTATCCCTCTCACTCTTTCCTTTGCAAGATTATTTCTCTTCATCTTGCATTCTTGCTCGCAAAATTACATGTCCGGAGTTTCAAGGTGCGTTTGCTTTTTCTGCTTAATTTTAACGTTGTGCATCAACGCAATTGTTTGTTTGTTTGTTTTTAAAATCATTTATTTATATATTTTGCTTCTTCATTTTCTTGGTTTGTTTTTGTTTTCCTCGTGGTTTAAAAAATAAAAAAGAAGATTGGAAGGCAAGGTGGCGGTTATCACCGGCGCAGCCGGAGGAATCGGAAAAGCCACCGCCGCAAAGTTCATCAGCAGCGGTGCCAAAGTGGTCCTCGCCGACATCCAACACCGCCGGGGCCAGCTTACCGCGGAGGAGCTCGGCCCCGACGCCACCTTCGTCCCCTGCGATGTCTCCAGCGAGCCGGACGTCGCCGCAGCAGTGGACTTCGCAGTCTCTCGGCACGGTCGCCTTGACATCATGTACAACAATGCCGGCATCCCCTGCCGGACCTCCCCAAGCATCGCTAGCCTCGACCTCGACGCGTTCGACAGAGTGATGGCCGTCAACGTGCGCAGCGCGATCGCCGGGATCAAGCACGCGGCGCGTGTGATGGTCCCGCGCCAGAGTGGTTCGATCCTCTGCACAGCGAGCGTCGCGGGGCTCATGGGCGGTCTAGCGCAGCACACGTACTCCGTGTCCAAGTTTGCCGTCGTCGGAGCTGTCAAGTCCGCAGCGGCGGAACTCAGCAGGTAACTCTCTTTTTTATTGTTTTTCCTTGTTTGATCAGGTGGGAGCGATCTTAGAAGTGTATTAGTAATACAGTAGAGCGTTAAGGTTGGAACAATAGATCTTGCAAGTTGAATTTAACTTTTCACAATTAAAATTCATAAACTCTGGTAAAAAGAAAAAAGAAAAAAAGAGAGAGATAGTGACAATATGAAATGAAAAGCAACAATTATAATGGCCTCAACAAAATTGGAAATATTAGAGGTATTAACATTAATGGTCGTCCATATATAGGTACGGCATCCGGGTGAATTGTGTGTCCCCATTTTGTCTGGCAACGCCGTTTGTGATGGAGGAGATGAGGGAGATGTTTCCAGGGCGCAGCGATGGCGAGATCACAGAGATCCTACACCGAACAGGGGAACTAGAGGGTGCATATTGTGAAGTGGATGATGTAGTTAATGCTGCTCTGTTCCTTGCTTCCGATGAGGCCAAGTATGTGAGCGGTCATAACCTGGTGGTGGATGGGGGTTTCACAGCCTTCAAGCGCCTATCTTTTCCTGCCACAGGTCAGGTTGCTTAGATATTTGAATTTGAAAAAGTAGCTGCTGGGCTTCTGATTTGGTGGGGAGTGATGAATTCTGCAATGTTCAAAACAAATGCTTCAAAACAAATGTTTTTTCAACAAGTGCAATGTTGGTAAGTGGTAATAAAATTAGGGGGAATGGAATTAAGAATGGAAATGAGTGATAAATGAATGGAAACGAGTGGTAAATGAATGGAAGCAAGAATGGAAATGCGTAATTACTTTGACTGATATATACAATACCGCAAATAAGATATTATTTTGAAAATTACGAATGTATCCTATCGCAATGGGGCCTGCTTCCTCCGCCGTCTCTCTCTCTCTCTCTTTGATGAGCATGTCCCCTCTCTCTCTCTCTCTCTCTCTCTCTCTCTCTCTCTCTCTCTCTCTCTCTCTCTCTCTCTCTCTCTCTCTCTCTCTGTTGGACGAACATAACCCCCCTCTCCTCTCTTTCTCTCCGACGTACGTCATCTGCATTGGCGCCTGACTGTGTTGGTCCTCTTTGTTGGTCCTCCTTGACGTGCTCTTCTTCATGGACTTCTTCTCAATCTACATCCGCTTTGCCGCACTACAAAGTTGTTTCCGCCCAAGGCTGTCAGCGGCGGAGGCAGTATAGGGTTTGGATCTGGAGGAAATTGTTTGCGGAAGACGAGGGTGCACGAAGAAGACGACCCCACGGGAGAAAGATCCAATGATTAAAGGATAATGCTGTAAATTTCATTCTCTTACATAAAGTAAATTTTAGTACCAGGAGGGACAAGAGGAATTAACTTTAGCTGACATGAGTTAATTTCATTCCCTCTTCATTCTGTACAAAATGTGAGAATGAGAATGAATTCCACCCGTATGTACCAAACGATACATTAAGGTCTACTTTAATTCTCTCTCCGTATATAGTCTTGCTTTAATAAAAATGTGATATTAACTTTAATTTGAACTTAACTAAAGATTTATATTAGATTTATATTTTATTATAGCTTTGTTACCGTGATTAAATTATAGTTAAATACAAGTTTAGTCTAAATCATTAAATATTAATCTAACGATTTAGATTAAAGGTTTTCATAATAATAAATTGACCGTACGTCTCACGTAGCATGAATATATATGTATGTATATTGATGCAATTCAAAACCCTAGAAGTTAATGGTAACAATCAAATTCAAACATAATTCAGTTTATAAATTATTGTAAAATATTGTAATGCATAATAATTTAAAAATTATTTATAATTTATAATTCAATACGAATTCTAATAAAATTTTTAAAATAAAATAAATAAAATCTGAATTCATACTAAATAAACCTTTAAAAAAACCATTAGGTGAAAAAACAGATGAAAGAAAAAAAGATAAAAGGAATGGCAAGGAATAAATGGAATTGTTTGGTAAGAAAAGATAGAAAAAAAATATTTTTTTTTAAAATAATTTGAGATAAAAAAAATATGGAAAAAAAATATGAATATATGAAATATTATTTTTATTTTTTTACTTTACGTACATCTGATGTTTTACGTGAATCTACTCAAAACCTATCATGATGATGAAGACACAAGTAGGCAACAAAGCGGTGAGAGCTCCAATTATAACAGACAAGAGTCACAACAAAGATATCAAGATGATACAAGAGGTATGAGTTTGAACTCATAAGATGCAAGTATCCATGATTAAGAAAAATTACTCCCTCAATTTCTTGTATCCTATTCCCTCCCTATGATTCAATTTGTTGGTACCTACACTGGCCTTTGCATGTTCTATAAGTTGTTTTTTTCACATTGTGTGCAGATTCTTTTACTTGAGAAAAAATTACAGGAGCAACCGTAAAAATTTGTTTATATTAAAAATTACAAGGTAACAAAATGTAGCTACTATAGATAAAATTTTCATGGGTAGCAATCATCTTCAATACTTAAATATGGTAGCCGATGGGTATTTTACGTGTCTTAATTTCCATCCAAATCAAATCGATTAATATTGAACACGAATGCATAGTGAGCACTTTAATGCCGATTTTGGTGAGACCCAAGTTAGGGATTTGATAGCCGGTTTTGAAATTTGTCGGCCGTTCTTGTCGGCAATTTTGTATGATATTGATAGTGTATGTTTATTGGAATTTCATCATTTTTCTATTTATGTTTTCCTTCTATAGTTCAATGATATCGTTGGGGAAAAATATTAATAACTAACTTAATTCTTTTCTTATTGTATACTGTATAGCATATACATTAATTTTGAAAAATGTGTAATCATGACTTCGTTTGCTCTAACATGAATGCCCATAACAAGGAAGAATAATGTTCCACATCATTTTAGGGTTTGATAATTTTTAGATAATTATGTTGACGTTACAGTATATCATATCAACAGATATGAGATAAAAGAAATAAATTATAACTGTCCAATCAGATATGATTTCACTGCAATGTCTCAAGCCGATTGCACAAAACATTTTAGAAAAAAAAGACTATAAAAGATGAAATCTTGATCATATGCATGTTAATCAAATTATATATATGTTAATTAATTTTATTATACTTTTTTACGCATATTATGTATATTAAGGTGGGTAAGAGCATTTACATTAAGTAGGTTTAATATAATTAAATTTTTTTATAATTTAGAAAAAAATATACAAATTTACAAAAAAAACATTATATTTACTATATAGATTCACTGCATGCCCAACATAGAAAACCGAAACTTGTAATCAAATTTAAATAAGGTCATACGTTGCTATTTTGTTTTTATTGGTAGCTATGTAAATAGAAATATGGTAAATATTTAGCTAATAAAAATTAATATTTATAAAATAAAATTGTAAGTTAAAATTTAACGGTATTATTATCTATTTGAATTACATATTGATTTCCAAATTTAATATTTTTGGAAAAATAAAAGTAAAAATGAAATTCTTTAAAAACAGTTTTTTTAACGAAAACTATTTAGAATAATAATAAAAAGACAGTATATGTTGTTATGTTTATTGACGTGGTAAAACAATACTAAACAAAATTATAGTGTCATACTCATTTTGAAATAAATAACATTTTATATTTATAAAAATAAATAATAACAATAATGCCAGCCGTCAGCCAGCCGTCACTCGCTCCCTTTCCCTCATCTATATAAGCAATCTCCGCCGACATTAAACGGTCACCTGACTTCATAAACACGGCGTATAGTTTACGCTGGTCTCTGGTTTCTTACGCTCTCTGCTCTCTCTCCGTTCCAATCCGTCAAATCCGATTTCGATCAAGATCTAGGGTTTTGTAACGCAAATCATCCGCATCGATTTCGAATTCGATTTGGGGGGCTTCGAGAACCTCGATTTGGGAATTTGTTGCTCTAACGACGAACGAAACGCAAGCAAGCAAGGGCTCTTTGTTGGAACCAATTCGAATCTTCTTTAAGAGTTTGCTCGCATTTCTAGGGTTTCGTCTTCGATTTTTGTTTTTTAAATTTCATTTGCTTCGTTTTCTTTTGTTCGTTTGCTTTTTGGGTGTGTGTTTTTGTTTGTTTCTCATGATGGATGCAGGTGGTGTTGTTCTTGTTCCGGTTCATACCCAAACCCCAACCCGACGAAGGCGACCAAGGAGAAGGCGAGCAAGAAACGGCAGAGGGGTTGGAAAAGACGACGGAGGTATCATCGATCCAATATCACTCTCTCTTTATGACCCCAAGTGCATGATTGCTTACGATACGAATTTACTGGGAACTGCTGTTGGTGTTGAGAATGAAAGAAGTCCTGACGAAATTTATGAGGCTATGTTGCGAAATCATTTGTTGAACCAAAAGAGGGTTTATGGTTTGAGACCAAGAGTTGGTGAGGACACGTCCATAAGCAGTCGCCTCGGGGGAAGGATTAAACTTCCAGTTAATAATGGTTGTCAAGCGGCAAGGGGATCTGTTTGGGACAGATTGTCACCCGAAATCCGTAAACACGGAAGCTTGCGAGACAGAATCAAATGGCCAGTCGAGCCAGAGGATTTGGGCAATGAGGGGATCAATGTCAGGAGAAGACCTTTGATTAGGAGAAACTTGCTGGACGACACTGCTTTTGCTGGTCCAGAAAGTGTTGTAGGGCTGAAAGTTGGCAAGTCGGCTGGAAAGGACCTCTTGCATTCCTTTGAAGGGCCAAAGCCTCTGAGTGTTATTCTAAAGCGGAAAAGAGAAGCTAGTGGCGTGACCGCATCCCAAACTACCGATGAAGAGGCTCAAACAAACAAGAGGAAGCAAAATCTGGGTTCCGGGATATCAGCAGTTTCTGGGACCACCAATGATGTTTGTTCACCACCAACCAAAGAAATTTCCAGTGATCTCGTGCAGAACAAGGTGGTATCAATTGCTGGGCCGGGCAATGCTGTTTGTCCACCGCCCGCAAAAGAGATTGCCAACAATCATGCACACGATGACAAGGTGGACTGCAAATCTCCTGAAGGTGACCCTGAGAATGCACTGGCAGATGGGGTAGATATGTATCTGGTCAAGGGGATGAGGAGTATGAGTGTCTCTGCCTCATTAGGGGATTTCCAGAGATCATACGCACAGCCACAGTGTAGTGTGAGTTGGATCCCGCAATGCAGTTTGTTCACCACCTGATGGGTCAGAAATTGATTATGAGGGTATGAGGAGAATGGGCATCTCGATGGTATGAAATATGATGACATAAAGGGAGGTGAAGATTCTGACCCTGATGATGTTGAAGGCGCAGATGACCTTGATAAGTCATTAGGCCGCGGTTGAAGAGAGCGAACCATATTTGCAGTGCGTCGAATTGTACAATTCCTTCCCCCCTCCCCCCATTGTATTTCCTACCATGTAATGATGATGTTCATAACATAATCCTAGATGTGGTCATTTTTTTCATTGTACATTGTACGTTTCGTTTTTATTTATTTATTTATTTATTATTATTATTATTATTATTATTACTTGTGTGTAAAAGCAATACCAGGCATGGCAATTTTTGTTTGGGTTGTAAATCCAAAATACTGTCGTTATAATATTTTTTTCCCAACTTGAAGCAGTTAAAAACACGAGTCGCCAACTGCACTCCTATCAACACAAATTCCCATGGGATATACCCAAAACCATTACAGCATGAGAAAATTCATTTCAAACTTTGAATGCAGGAAGAAACTGAGTTTTTTTCCCAACTTGCAGCAGTAATAAAAAAAACTCAGATGCTACTGACTGACAACCCACACATCAGTCAACAAATATTCCTACAGTTGGGAAATAACCATAAAAGGCATGCAAAAATCAAGTTCCATTGTTAAATTTAAATTTCAATGCATGAAAGTAAGATATTATGGGTTAGGGTCCAGGCCATATATATTCTTCCATTACTCTTAAACAAATCAAAGTTCATTTATAAAAATCAACCGAAGTCTAATAAAAAACCATTACAGTATTAGCATAAGATATTATGTAATGATGTTCATAACATACCGAGAATCGCCGAGATGTGGTTATTTTTTTCATTGTACATTTTACGTTTCGTTTTTATTTATTTATTTATTATTATTATTATTATTATTACTTGTGTGTAAAAGCAATACCGCAATTTTCGACAAACAATATCCAAATAAAATTTCACCGTTAGCTTATTATTCTAGATAAATCTACACCTTATGTCTTAATCAATTTATATGTTAATTCATCTCGTAGTGGGCTTCATCTCCCCCCCCGGAATCCCAGTACTAGCATTGGGGCTTAGATTTAATTTTGTGCGCTTACCAATAAATAAAATTAGAGCATTAAAAATTTATTTATTGAATGCAAGAAGAACTGATTTTTTTCCCAACTTGAAGCAGTTAAAAAAACGCCAGTGCCACCAGACCGGATGCTACTGAGTTGCCACCTGCATGCCTATCAACAAAAATTCCCACGAGTGGGATATATCCAAAACCATTACAGCATGAGAAGATGCGTTTCAAATTTTGAATGCAGGAAGAAACTGTTTCCAACTTGCAACAGTAATAAAAATACTCAGATGCTACTGACTGACCATCCATACACCAGTCAACAAAAAATTCTACGGACTGTGAAATAACCAGAAAAGGCATGCAAAAATTGAGTCCCATTGTCAAATTTAAGTTTCAATACATGAAAGTAAGATATTATGGGTCAGGGTCCAAGTCATATATATTCTTCCATTAAGTACATTCATAAAAATCAAAAAGTCAACCGAAATCTAATAGAAGAAAGGGTGTCAATTAATTGTATGGCTTTGACAACGAAGTACTCTAGAAACTAGAAAAACATTTTAATTAACTAGTAAGTAATACCTCACTATGTTGTGTGTGTGTGTGTGTGTGTCAATTATTTATATATATACTTTTAAATTAAAATTAATAATAATAATAAAAAGGTATTATAGAATAAAAAAATAAAAAAATATTATCTTAATTCATTAGAAATATATAATTATTAAAAATGCTATTAGAGAATTTAATAGCATAAAACTAGCAATTTAAAAGAAATAAGGAAGTGTATAATAATGATACAGTCATAAAAGTCTTGTCCCCATGTGATATTATCATTTTTTCAAATGGTACAATGATACAAGTACTTAATATATATCATTGATGTATATAAAATATATATGAGATGTCATTATAAATATTATTCTCTTTTCCTCGACATAATATAGTATATTATTTGTATTGTATAATATATATTTGATATCATCGCTATATTAAGTATTTGATAATATATTTAAAAATTTATTTAGTATTATCAATCATTGTTATATCTAATAGTTTTATGATTAAAGTATATTTTTTAAGTAACTATTATCTTATACTTTTTTCCGTATAATGTTTTTCTCACCATTCCAGGCCATTATATCCCAAAGGATAAGATATTAAAATTATATATAATTTTAATTTTTTTATTCATAAACAAGTTATTATAATATTTAAAAATATTTTTAAAATAATAGAGAGTTTTATATTAACATGACACTAATATATAATTGTTAATATAAAATATCTATAGGTATATATAAAATAACAAATTATATTATCATAGTCAGTTAATATAGAGTTATATATTAATGGATCTGTATTAGCGTTAGAATTTAGTATTATTAATTGCGGTTTAATATAAGAGCTTTTAAATACGAATTATAATAATTTTAATCATTTATATTTTGGTCCCCCCAATCAGAATTTTCTGGATCCGTTCCTGACAATTCCTATGCAAATGGAAAGCATCAGCAACAACTTCCATTAATTCATAAGTTTTAAACTAAAAAGAAATTATATTGACAATTGGAGATGTTACATTAATATTGAATGAGTTATGTATTAGGATAGATAGCTCAAAGTTTGGGTAGAAATTCAGTAACATAGATATGCGGCACTAAAAAGGAAAAATTGTTAATTATATAAACTTTTAGGCGAGCCATGCACGTGCATCAAAATTACTGAGATAACGAGAAGGTAAACCCACAAACAATGCAAAATTGAAACTAAGTGGCTCCAAAGAAAGTGGGAAAAAGAAAAGTAGATACATTATTTTGAAAAAACATAGGAACTTTCAGCCAATCACCGTGAACTGGAGTTTAGCCAATGCAGTCCTCCTTTTTTCTTATTTAAAAAAAGACAAAACAAAAATTATAAGATGCAGAAAGTTAACAATGGAAA